>ML103690.1:27708-70639 GCA_003697995.1 Taxidea taxus jeffersonii | reverse complement strand
ACGCTCTAGTTCCATCCATGTCGTTGCAAATGGTAAGATTTCATTTTATTGATGGCTGCATAGTATTCCATTGTGTATATATACCTCTTCTTCTTTATCCATTCATCTGTTGATGGACATCTAGGTTCTTTCCATGACTTGGCTATTGTGGACATTGCTTCTATAAACATTCGGGTACACATGCCCCTTTGGATCACTACATTTGTATCTTTAGGGTAAATACCCAGTAGTGCAATTGCTGGGTCATAAGGTAGCTCTATTTTCAATTTTTTGAGGAACCTCCATGCTGTTTTCCAGAGTGGTTGCACCAGCTTGCATTCCCACCAACAGTGTAGGAGGGTTCCCCTTTCTCCACATCCTCGCCAGCATCTGTCATTTCCTGACTTGTTCATTTTAGCCATTCTGACTGGTGTGAGGTGGTATCTCATTGTGGTTTTGATTTGTATTTCCCTGATGCCCAGTGATGTGGAGCACTTTTTCACGTGTTTGTTGGCCATCTGGATGTCTTCTTTGCAGAAATGTCTGTTCATGTCCTCTGCCCATTTCTTGATTGGATTATTTGTTCTTTGGGTGTTGAGTTTGCTAAGCTCTTTATAGATTTTGGATACTAGCCCTTTATCTGATATGTCATTTGCAAATATCTTCTCCCATTCTGTCAGTTGTCTTTTGGTTTTGTTGACTGTTTCCTTTGCTGTGCAAAAGCTTTTGATCTTGATGAAGTCCCAATAGGTCATTTTTTCCCTTGCTTCCCTTGCCTTTGGCATTGTTCCTAGGAAGAAGTTGCTGCAGCTGAGGTCGAAGAGGTTGATGCCTGTGTTCTCCTCAAGGATTTTGATGGATTCCTTTCTCACGTTGAGATCCTAAATCCATTTTGAGTCTATTTTCGTGTGTGGTATAAGGAAATGGTCCAATTTCATTTTTCTGCATGTGGCTGTCCAATTTTCCCAACACCGTTTGTTGAAGAGGCTGTCTTTATTCCATTGGATATTCTTTCCTGCTTTGTCAAAGATTAGTTGACCATAGAGTTGAGGGTCTATTTCTGGGCTCCCTATTCTGTTCCATTGATCTATGTGTCTGTTTTTGTGCCAGTACCATACTGTCTTGATGATGACAGCTTTGATGATGACAGCTTATCTTTTGGATAAGTCTGGCCAGGGGTTTATCAATCTTATTAATTCTTTCAAAGAACCAGCTCCTAGTTTCATTGATTTGTTCTATTGTTTTTTTGGTTTCTATTTCATTGATTTCTGCTTTGATCTTTATTATTTCTCTTCTCCTGCTGGGTTTAGGCTTTCTTTGTTGTTCTCTCTCGAGTTCCTTGAGGTGTAGGGTTAGGTTGTGTATTTGAGACCTTTCCTGTTTCTTGAGATAGGCTTGTATCGCTATATATTTTCCTCTCAGGACTGCCTTTGCTGTGTCCCACAGATTTTGGACCGTTGTGTTTTCATTATCATTTGTTTCCATGTTTTTTTTCAATTCTTCTTTAATTTCCTGGTTGACCCATTCATTCTTTAGAAGGATGCTGTTGAGCCTCCATGTATTTGTGCTCTTTCCACATTTCCTCTTGTGATTGAGTTCTAGCTTCAGAGCATTGTGGTCTGAAAATATGCAGGGAATGATCCCAATCTTTTGATACCTGTTGAGACCTGATTTATGACCCAGGATGTGATCTATTCTGGAGAATGTTCCATGGGCACTAGAGAAGAACGTGTATTCTGTTGCTTTGGGGTAGAATGTTCTGAATATATCTGTGATGTCCATCTCGTCCAGTGTGTCATTTAAGACCTTTATTTCCTTGTTGATCTTTTGCTTGGATGATCTGTCCATTTCAGTGAGGGGTGTGTTAAAGTCTCCAACTATTATTGTATTCTTGTCAATGTGTTTCTTTGATTCTGTTATTAATTGGTTTATATAGTTGGCTGCTCCCATGTTAGGGGCATAGATATTTAAAATTGTTAGATCTTCTTGTTGGACAGACCCTTTGAGTATGATATAGTGTCCTTCCTCATCTCTTATTATAGTCTTTGGCTTAAAATCTAATTGATCTGATATAAGGATTGCCACCCCAGCTTTCTTCTGATGTCCATTAGCATGGTAAATTGTTTTCCACCCCCTCACTTTCAATCTGGAGGTGTCTTCAGGTCTAAGATGAGTTTCTTGTAGGCAGCATATGGATGGGTTTTGTTTTTTTATCCATTCTGAAACCCTGTGTCTTTTGATTGGGGCATTTAGCCCATTTACGTTCAGGGTAACTATTGAGAGATATGAATTTAGTGCCATTGTATTGCCCGTAAGGTGATTGTTACTGTATGTCTCTGTTCCTTTCTGATAATACTTTTAGGGTCTCTCTTTGCTTAGAGGACCCCTTTCAATATTTCCTGTAGAGCTGGTTTGGTGTTTACAAACTCTTTCAGTTTTTGTTTGTCCTGGAAGCTTTTTATCTCTCCTTCTATTTTCAATGATAACCTAGCTGGATAAAGTATTCTTGGCTGCATGTTTTTCTCGTTTAGTGCTCTGAATATATCATGCCAGTTCTTTCTGGCCTGCCAGGTCTCTGTGGATAAGTCTGCTGCCAATCTAATATTTTTACCATTGTATGTTACAGACTTCTTGTCCCGTGCTGCTTTCAGGATTTTCTCTTTGTCGCTAAGACTTTAAATTTTACTATTAGATGGTGGGGTGTGGACCGATTCCTATTGATTTTGAGGTGTATTCTCTGCACCTCCTGGATTTTGATGCTTGTTCCCCTTGCTATATTAAGGAAATTCTCTACAATAATCCTCTCCAGTATACCTTCTGCTCCTATTTCTCTTTCTTCTTCTTCTGGAATCCCAATTATTCTAATGTTGTTTCGTCTTATGGTATCACTTATCTCTTGAATTCTCCCCTCATGGTCCAGTAGTTGTTTGTCTCTCTTTTGCTCAGCTTCTCTATTCTCTGTCATTTGGTCTTCTATGTCACTAATTCTTTCTTCTGCCTCATTTAACCTAGCAGTAAGAGCCTCCATTTTTGATTGCACCTCATTAATAGCTTTTTTTATTTCAACTTGATTAGATTTTAGTTCTTTTATTTCTCCAGAAAGGGCTTTTATTTCTCCTGACAGGGTTTCTCTAATATCTTCCATGCCTTTTTCGAGACCGGCTAGAACCTTGAGAATCGTCCTCCTGAATTCCAGATCTGACATATTACCAATGTCTGTATTGATTAGGTCCCTAGCCTTCGGTCCTGCCTCTTGTTCTTTTTTTTTGTGGTGAGTTTTTCCACCTTGTCATTTTGTCCAGATAAGAATCCGCTGTTCTCCTTGTTAAGTGAACTTGGTCTTGGCTGGATTTCTTTGATCTTCTGGGGGAGGGGCCTGTTGTAGTGACTCTCAAGTGTCTTTGCCCCAGGCGGAGTTGCACCGCCCTTACCAGGGGCCGGGCTAAGTAATCCTCTCAGGTTCACTTGCAGGAGCTTTTGTTCCCTGAACGCTTTCCGTAGAGTTCCGGAATACGGGAATGAAAATGGCGGCCTCCCAATCTCCGGTTCAGAGGAGCTGAGTGCTAGGGGCCCCAGTCTTCAGTGCGCCTTCAGAGAAAAGCGTTTAATCACTCCCGTCTCCCCAGCCTCCGTTTGCTCAGAGACCGCACTCGGAGACCGCGCTCGGAGAAAATCATGCGTAAGCAGTCCCGTCTCCCTGGCTTCTGGGAGTGCTCCGAGCTCACCCAGCCTGTGACCAAGCGTCTCTGTCTCTGGCAGAGTCCCACCTGGAGTCTCCGAACTCCATAGATCCCTGAGCTCTCCCGGGTCGGAGTCTCCCCGGATCTTGTGGGGACCCCTCGCACAGAGCACCGGCCCGTGTCACAGAGCACCGGCCTGTGTCACAGACCACAGCTCTAGGAAACCTCGGCTCTGTCTCCGCAGCCGGCTTCCCCGCTCTAATACCTGTGAGCTCTGGGACACTCAGACACCCCCGATCCTTCTGTGACCCCGTGGGACCTGAGTCCATGCTGTCCCCGCGAGGTCTTCACCCCAGTTTAGCCTCTGGAGCGATGTCCCCCCTGGAGCAGACTTTTAAAAGTCCTGATTTTGTGCTCCGGTGTTCCGCTGCTTGCCGGGAGCCAGCCCCTCCCTCTGGGGTCTATCTTCCCGTCACGTTGGATTCACTTCTCCGCTGGTCCTACCTTTTAGAAAGTGGTCGATTTTCTGTTTCTAGAATTGTTTTTCTTCTCTTCGATCTCCTGTTGGATTCGTAGGTGTTTGGAATGGTTTGATAAGCTATCTAGCTGATCTCCTGCTGCCTGATGTCGTCTCAGCCTGCTACTTCGCCGCCATCTTGACTCCTCCTCGGGAAGCTCTATTTTTAATTTCTTAAGGAATCTTCACATTGTTTTCCAAAGTGGCTGCACCAACTTGCATTCCCACCAACAGTGTAAGAGGGTTCCCCTTTCTCCACATCCTCTCCAGCCCTTGTTGTTAATTTTGGCCATTCTAACTGGTGTAAGGGGTATCTCAATGTGGTTTTGATTTGAATCTCCCTGATGGCTAATGATGATGAACATTTTTTCATGTGTCTGTTAGCCATTTTTATATCTTCTTTGGAGAAGTGTCCATTCATGTCTTCTGCCCATTTTTTGACGCGATTATCTGTTTCATGTGTGTTGAGTTTGAGGAGTTCTTTATAGATCTTGGATATCAGTCATTTGTCTGTACTGTTATTTGCAAATATCTTCTCCCATTTCATGTGTTGCCTCTGTTTTGTTGACTGTTTCCTTTGCTGTGCAGAAGTTTTGATCTTGATGAAGTCCCAAAATTCATTTTCATTTTTCTTCCCTTTGCCTTTGGAGGCATATCTTGAAAGAAGTTGCCATGGCTGATGTCGAAGAGGTTACTACCTATGTTCTCTAGGATTTTGATATATTCCTGCCTCACATGGAGGTCTTTTATCCAATTTGAGTTTATCTTCGTGTATGGTGTAAGAGAATGGTTGAGTTTCATTCTTCTACACATAACTGTCCAATTTTCCCAGCACTCTTAGCTTCTCCTCATGGCTGTTATCTTCACGCATAGCACTCACAGACAACCCCACCTATAGACAGGAAGTCACAAACTTAGCTTATAAACCCTTTCGTTATTTATTTATTTTTTTCCGGTGTTCCAAGATTCATTGTTTATGCACCACACCCAGCGCTCCATGCAATACACTGACAGATCTTCCCCACAGCTCCACAGCTCTCTTCCCTTTAAAAGCCTAACACCAAAGACTAGAGAATATCTAAGTCAATTATTTTTGTTTGAAGATACCAAAATATATCCTCCTTTCAAAAATTTCTTGTATATGTTTTGATGATTAGGAAGTTAACTACATTTTTTTCCACTGTGGACTTTGTACCACATTTATTGTAAAATTATTCAAGCCAGTAGATGACTATAGCATTCAAGGCCACATCATACAAAGTCTCATCAGAGCTAGGTGCACAGGATCTGTATATGAACTTGAGATGGCATGTAAATTGTCTAATAATTACTGAGTGTATAATACATTGTGTCATGTTAGAAATGTTATCAATCCTTTTGAAATTTTTAATTTTGTTTTTAGCAGTATGAAATTTATCCTGTATGACATTTGTATTTGTGATTAAGAATGCTAACAGTTGTTTGATATTGATAGTGACTCACTATTGGGAATAAAACAAAAAACAAAAAACAAAAAACTTTCCTGATACTTTCTTTCAAATTTTTGAATTGACTTAATTGACCAGGACACTGAAATAGCAAGAAAAATTGCTTTAAAAGCTTTAAAAGAAGTCCATTTGTAACTTCTTTTTCTTATTAAAGTATTTTTTAATTTAATATTTTTTTATTTAAACTTATAATGTAACACCACCACCTTCTCCCAAACCCCTTCCCCCCACCCCCTCAGTTTGTTTTATGACATGAAGAGTCTCCTTTGGTTTGTCTCCCTCCCGATCCCACCTTGTTTCATTTTTTCTTTTCCTACTCCCTTAACCCCCACCCCCATTGCATCTCCACTTCCTCATATCAGGGAGATCATATGATAGTGAAATAAGTCAATTGGAGAAAGACCATTTGTAACTTCTTATGTGTGAAAATCAGTTTGGGAGGTAGGAAGTATTGAGGCAGAACAGAGG
Source organism: Taxidea taxus jeffersonii (assembly GCA_003697995.1). Classification (NCBI taxonomy): domain Eukaryota; kingdom Metazoa; phylum Chordata; class Mammalia; order Carnivora; family Mustelidae; genus Taxidea; species Taxidea taxus. The sequence continues at coordinate 64,508 of ML103690.1, read as the reverse complement.
AAAAAAGTATTTGTTTATATGTTTGCTTTGAAAATACAAGAAACATGTTTATTTTTTCAACAATAGACAGAAATACAGAATTGCAAACTCTAGCTATAAATAAACCTTGTGAAATCCAACATGGTAGGCTCAGATGAGAAGGGAAATATTAGAAAATTGTCTATTTCAGTTACCTGAGAAAAAACTCTAAAAAATGGAGTGAACTTTTTCTATGATTCAACTACATTTTTTTTTCTATCATGGATACAAAATTTTCTCCCAAATTTTACTCATTAATGGGAAGAACTGAGAGGGGCAAATATAGTAGTTATGATTTAAATATTTAAGCCATGTTATTTTTAGGACATTTATCTATTTCTTAAAGTTATATATTTTGTAGTATATTAAACATGTTTTTTAAGCTGAAAAGTGATCACACAGGCCTTGTTTTTGTTTGCTGTAAGTACATGCATGAATATTTTTTTATCCTTATTGGACAATTCTCCAACCTTTGGACTAATGTTCCATTTTGTGAATTTGCAAAATGCAACTCAAGGAAAAAGTGTCCTTAATGGATTCATGTTCAAGCACAACATGAAGCCTTGTTATTCCATACTTTTTTCTTGTGTTAGTGGTGGTAAAGAGATAACCAAAGGTAAAGAGGCAGATGCTTCATTTTGATAGATTAAAGAAATCATCCCATTTATTTGTCCAATAGGCATTTATTGAGTGCACTGTATGTGTAAGGAAACAATTTTTGTAGTTCTGGCTGTTGTCAGATGGCTTTCAGAGCTCTGAAAGCAACTGGAAAGCTAAGCATCGAAGTTTGAACAGAGACTAGCATTATTGTGCCCATTCTTGACCAACTCAGCTCCATCTTGTCCACATTCACTGGGTTTCATTAGGCCACATCCTCTTCCACTCAGATAGATAATTAATAGGCCATAGGTCCCAATGGAATTCATTGGCTATATTAGCTTAGTCTTGGCATTTAAAATGTGTATCTGGGTCTGTGAAGTCTCACCAAGCAGCTTTACTTTCTGAGATCAGAAGTGGTTGGCTCAGCCATACCTATTTAGAAAAAGGTTAAAGAGAAGACAGTTATGAATGAGGGTGGGAGGAGGGGGTAGAATGGTCAAACTAGTGTCTGTAACAATAGTCATAGGAGTTTTTATTCTCCCTAACCTATCAATTACTGTGAGAAGCTGTTCAAATCTGGCATTATGATTGTGAATGTATCAGTTTCTTCAAAGTAATGTCACTTTTTTTGCAGTATGCAAATTTCAAAATATTTACATTCGTGTTATATCATTACTCTCAATGAAGTTTTGTGTGTGTGTGTGTGTGTGTGTGTTTTGCTTTAATGCTTATTTTTCCGTTATTCATGCCAAATAGTTTCCATTTTTTCTTTTTTTTTTTCATATGTCTGTTTTCTACTCTTTTAAGGTCAATTTTTCTTTGCTCTTAAATTGTAGTCATGTGTCTGTAAACAAAATGAAAAAGCAAATTTTGGTTTTGACCAATCTGAAATGCATTAGTTTTCACATTTCTGATGTATTTGGACACCATTTTATTTTGTGCTTCGTTACTTTTCTTGGCTTCATTTTTCTCCTTAACAAAGGTCACTCAAATTGGCTAAGCAGTCAGTATTCTTTATTTTTCTTCTATCATTTACACATAGTTTTCCAAGATTTTAATGAGTACATGGGTATTTGACTTAGTAAGTCTACAGTTTATCAGAATCTCTCTGTTTATCCTCACAAAACTAAGGAGTTTGTTGCATTCTAATACCAAATAATCTCAACCTCTTTTAAGATATAACTGTTAGGGATGCCTGGGTGGCTCAGTTGGTTAAGCAGCTGCCTTTGGCTCAGGTCATGATCCCAGCGTCCTGGGATCGAGTCCCATATCGGGCTCCTTGCTCGGCAGGGAGCCTGCTTCTCCCTCTGCCTCTGCCTGTGCTCGCTCGCTCTCTCTCCCTCTCTCTCTGACAAAAAAAAAAAAAAAAAAAAAAAAGATATAACTGTTATTCAGTATTTTAGTTTTACCTTGAACTTCATTCTAAATTAATTTCAACACATAGTCATTATCATTATATGTTTAAGAATTCCATATTAAGAATTCATCCTCATAAAATAAATTTTATTATTCATTCTTAAGTAGTGAAATCTTGTTTATTTATGCCCACTTGTTTGCCAATATCTCTACTCCCACAGTTTCCAGTATCTCATTTCTCATGGGATAAATCCACTTCTCTCTGACATACATTCTTTGGTGGTTCTTTCAATAACAGTTGCATTCATTTCCCTGAAAATATAGGGGTTTTTTACACCTTTAGTTATGAATGATCATTTAAATAAATACATTGAGAATTATTTTTTCTCAGCATTTTGAAATATTATTGCAGTATCTTCTATTGTTTCTTCCTGTTACAAAGGATGCAGTCAGTTTAATTTTTCTCTATATGAGAGCAATCTTCAAGAAACATTATCTCTGCGGTTCTAAAGTTGCAATACCCAACCTGGGCATGGCCTTATTATGATTAGGGAAATTTATGAATCTGAAAAATCTGAAAAATCTTCATTTGTAATCTCTCACTATCCCTGTCCTTCATTTTCTCTATTCCATACTTCTGGAATTTCTTCTTATTGTATGTTGAACTTATTCATCCTATTCTTTATGTTCTTAGCCTTCCCACATGGACTTTTTGGTAAACATCCTTTTACTTTTCCCAGTTTATCAGTTCTCTTTACAGTTGTCTCAGATCTGCTGTTTAACCCTTTTACCCACTGAGTTTGCATTTCAATAATGCCATTTTTTATTCCTAAGACATCTACTTTGTTATTTTGCAAAACTGCACATCTGGTTTCATAATGTCTTATTATTGTCTCATGTTCTTGATTGTTTTAATTTTAAACTCAATATCAGAGAGTGTTTTATTTTTTTAAGATTTTATTTATTTATTTGGTAGAGCAGGGGTGGGCAGAGGGTGGGAAAGGGAAGCGCTGAGGGAGAAGCAAACTCCCCACTGAACTGGGAGTCTCACGTGGGGCTCAATCCCAGGACCCAGAGATCATGACCTGAACCGAAGTCATATGCTAAACCAACAGAGCCACCCAGGTGCCCCAGAAAGATATTTTTATAATCTGAAGTATCTTGGTATATAGTCCTACATTTGTAGTGTCTATTAGTTCTTAGTCATTGAGGGGATTGCTCCCTTATATCTGAAGTAATTTAGCTTGGTAGGAACTTAGAGCAGGGCATTAATTCATTGAAATCTCACAGGGCTTGAATTCAGGGTCTATTACCCCACAGAAATCTTGCTTTTTTTTCTGTGGGGCACCCTAGAGTAATAACAACTGTGAACTAAAAATGCTGTGAATATGTTTCAGTATGTGGGTTGCTGGATGACATGGATAATCTAAATTTGAACTTCAAATTAATGTGAGGGAAAAGTTGCTAGCTGTGAACCATCAAGGCGTCTTTATTCCCCATTTGGAGCTCATATTAAACATCCTATCATTTTCATACATTGTGCCAAAGGAGGAATGTTTTGATCCTCTCATTTTTATTGGTGGCTTATCACCTAGGGGATCAAAACTTTGTGTGTTTTCTCCCTTCCAAACACTGCATTTTGAAGCACAGGGTCTCATACCTTATCTCTAACATGAATGGGTTTTAAAACATCAGCCAGTGGGCAAGACTCACCACCTCCTCCATGTGGGCCCAGAGCCAGTTTAACTCTTGCCATCCAATTGTCTTTCTGATGCCCATTGCCATTTCAAGCACTGGTAATACGAACTGTACCACAACAGTGTGGGAAGTTAAAGCAAGCACTTATTTAGCATTTCCCAACTGACGGAAAGTTATCTTTTAGATTTGAATGAGCTTAAACATAACCAACTCTCCTGGACTCACTTTTTATTCCAGCCTTTCATTTAGTCCAAACAAATAGTTTTTGATAAGAATCTTTATATTTATCCGAAAAGAATGGCAGTCTTTAAAAAAATGTTACGTCTATGATTTTAGCGACAGCAAGCAGTAATGAGATCAGATATCATGTAGCATTTATATTTTTCAAAATATAAATGCAACAGCTCATTTAGCAATGTGCTTTAAAATGTGATCATAAATCATTAAAATTGAACAATAGTTGTCAGGAAAAATGAAAAATGTGAATTTGTGATATATTTTTTTTGTCTCAAATGTTTACAAAATATTCACAGTTTGGGAAATTTTTAAACAACTACAAATGGTAGGACATATCTAAAAAGAATACTTTGATTTCAAGAGAAAACTGTTGATAACAAGTGCATTGCCTTTGACTATTATGATGGGCAAGAATTGAAATGATTTTTGAAGACAGGTCTTGATAAAAACATTCAAAGTCTGAAAGGTCCAGACTAAGGAGACTTTTTTTTTTTTTTTTTTTTTTTTGACAGAGATCCAAGTATGCAGAGAGGCAGACAGAGGGAGAGAGAGAGGGCTAAGAAAGCTCCTGGCTGAGCAGAGAGCCCGATGTGGGGCTCGATCCCAGGACCCTGGGATCATGACCTGAGCGGAAAGCAGAGGCTTTAACTTGCTAAGCCACCCAGGTGCCCCACTAAGGAGAATTTCTAATCCAGATAAGAAGGAATGTATTAGTCACATAAGTATTTTCTCAAATAAGCCTTTTGTTTGTTTGTTTGTTTGTTTGTTTTACTATTTGTTTAAGAAAAAAAAAATGATGCCACCACCTTTTAAAAACATTACTTCCTGGGCACCTACCTGGGTTGCTCAGTCAGTTGAGTATCTGACTTTTGATTTCTATCTTAGGTCAGGATCTCAGGGTTGTGAGAACAAGCCCCACAGTGGCCTCTGTGCTCAGCTTAGAGTTTGCTTGAGACTCTCTCTTTCTCCCTCTGCCCCTCCCCTCACTCACTCTCTCTCTCTGTCTCTCAAAATACATAAATAAATAAAATCTTTTAAACAACTATTTCCCCAATTGTACTTAAGTACCCTTAACTAAAATATTATAGATCTTGGGGCACCTGAGTGGCTCAGTCAGTTAAGCATCTGACTTTGGCTCTGAGCCCCACATCTGGCTCCCTGCTCAGCAGGGAGTCTGCTTCTCCCTCTCCCTCTGCCTCTCCTCCCTGCTCATTCTCTCTCAAATAAATTTTTAAAAACTTAAAAAAATTAAAATATTATATATCTGTTTACAGTGAGAAAAAGAGGTTCATTCAGAGCTAAGTCTTCCAAAGACTTGAAACATTATTATTTTTTTAAGACTTGCAACATTATTATATCATTAAAAAATAAAATATTCTTGAGGTGCCTGAGTGGCTTAGTTGGTTAAGCATCCAACTTTGATTTGAGTTCAAGTCAAGTCATGAGCCCTGTTTGAGTCCTGCTTAAGATTCTCTCTGGCCCTTTCCCTCTACCTCTGCCCTTAACCTCTCTCCCCCATCTAAAAAAAAATAAAGATTAAAAATAAAAATTAAAAAAATACCCTTTAAAGTCTTAATACAAATAATACAATCTTTTTCTCAGCAATCTGAATCAACATATCTTTCTCTGTCCCAGTACAAAAAAAAAAGAACTAAACAAAATTAAAATAATAATAAGCCCAAGATCTTTGGCTTAGAATTTTCTTGAAATCTGAAAATTCAGAAGGCAATTATCTTGGCTAACTATAAGATATAATTCTTTTTTTTTTTTAAATTTACTTATTTGTCAGATAGAGAGAGAGCGCAGGAGCGAGCACAGGCAGACAGAGAGGCAGGCAGAGGCAGAGGGAGAAGCAGGCTCCCTGCCGAGCAAGGAGCCCGATGTGGGACTCCATCCCAGGATGCTGGGATCATGACCCGAGCCGAAGGCAGCCGCCCAACCAACTGGGCCACCCAGGCATCCCATAAGATATAATTCTTATCAAGAACAGAATTTCCTTTTCCCATGGCATCCGAAGTTATCTTCACTATGACAAACCAGAGATATTACCATTTATAAAACACTTGCTTATACATGATTTCATTTGGTATTTATTAATATATGATGTAGGTAGAGAAATTGTTACACTGAAACATCTTGCTGGTCCTAACTCAAATAACTTTTTGACTAAGTGTTCCCTAATATTCTAAAATTCACAAGTTTTTTCCTCTGTGCTCTACAGTATGTTAAAATATTTATTTTTGGTCATTTTTATAATTATTATTTTGCCATTATTATTATTTATTTAACCACATGTCTAAAAATGGTAAACTATATTAAAAGAATTATCTAAACAAAACAAAACATACCCATTGCCTTGTCTAGATTCTTTGCTCTGGGATTGTGCACAATTTCCTAACTACTGTGAGTAGAACTGCCCTTGGTCATGGAAGCAGCCTCATTCCAGAAGTTATGTCCCCAAGAAATGATGGACTGGTACAGCGGGGCAAAACCTTGTTTCAAGGGAAGCCATATTCAGCTATAACTCTTGTTACAGACCTCCCCTGGGTCAGGCTGAAGTTGATCTCTCTGCTTAACTTTCCTTCACTGCCCTACTCTAATTCCCTTCACTCCTATTTCCTCTGTGTTCTTGTTACTATTCATTTATTTTGTTTTTTAAATTTCTCTGTTTTCTGCAAATGTCCCTGAGGGCCCATTAATATTTAAGAGGGTGGACTTTTTTTCTGGACCTTAGAATATACATGTCTTTTATCTCTGGCCACCATTTCTTCAGAGAAGTTTCTAATCTACTCCCTGGGAGTTTTAGACCAGTTTCCAGCATATTAGAAACTAGGAGAGGGAGGAAAGCTTGGAGATATCTATGTTTACTATGTAGACTTTCATTTAAGTTTCTTTATTTTTAGTCCATGGCCTCAGTCTTGGCCTCAACATAGTTTCACACATGGAGCATTTTTTCAAAGAATGAAACCTTTAACTTGAGGTGGTAGGGGAGTTGTAATTGAATTGTTTTTCTCAGCAGGAGTGGGGCTTAGAGTCATTAACTAATCCTAAAACAAGATCTCAGCAGCTGTCCTTTATACATGCTGCCTCATTCTCATCTTCTATTGTATGACATACCTCACATTCCTAACAGATTAAAGGATTCTTGGGTTAAGTTGTTTGATTTCCTGTTGCATAGACCTCTGTAGACACACAGTTTATGTTTCATTCACTAGACAATAGTTACCGTCACTCATTTAACAGAATTTATCCAACAGCTATTATTGGCCAGGCACCATGTGAACATTTTTTTAAAGATGTATTTATTTACTTATTTTAGAGAGAGAAAGAGCATGAGTGCTGCAAGCAGTAGGGAGGGATAGAGGAGAGGGAGAGGGAGAATCTCAAGCAGACTCCCTGCTGAGCTGCTGAGCACAGAGCCCAATGTGGGACTGGACCCCAGGACTCTGAGATCATGACTTCAGCCAAAAAGCAGAGTCAGACACTTAGTTGTCTGAGCCACCCAGGCACCCCTGAATTGTAGAGTACATTTTGGGATGCAAACAAAATTTACCATCACCATGAAGCAAATATTTTAAGAGGAATATAAAAAATAGCCAAATAAATAAATTACAATGCAGTATTCCAGAGCATGCAAGTATTATAACGAAAATTGAAGGAGGGACTGGAGATGGAGAGGGCTGTAACAACTGAACAGCAATTTTTTTTTTTAAGATTTTATTTATTTATTAGAGAGAGAGAGAGAGAGCTAGCACAGGCAGACAGAGAGGCAGGCAGAGGCAGAGGGAGGAGCAGGCTCCCTGCCGAGCAAGGAGCCCGATGTGGGACTCGATCCCAGGACGCTGGGATCATGACCTGAGCCAAAGGCAGCTGCTTAACCAACTGAGCCACCCAGGCGTCCCTGAACAGCAATTTTTAACACGACACAGAGAAGACCTACAGTGATGAAATTAGACTGTGGGTGGAAGAGGAAGAAACAAAGAGATCTGTTAGGAGCCTAGGATAATAATTTAAGAAAGAGATGGTAGACTGTTAGACAAGATGATGGGGAGCACCTGGGTGGCTCAGTCAGTTAAGCATCTAACTCCTGATTTTGTCTCAGGTCATGATCTCAGGCTTGTGAGATGGAGTCCTGATTCAGGCTCCGTGCTCAGCATGGAGTCTGCTTGAGATTCTTTCTCTTGCTCTGCCTCCCACCCCCCAAAAAAATAAAAAAAAGAAAAGAAAAGATGCTAGGGACTTGATAGCAGTGACTGAGAAAAATGATGGTGGTTTGGTATTAGAGGAGATAAAGATAAATAATTTTATTTTGTATGAACATGAGGATAGATCCAACAGAAAAATTCATTAAAGATCCAATACGCAAGGAAGAGGAAATAGAAACATGAAGGGTCAACCCTAAGGAGATGTATATATTGTTGAACTAAATTTTCAGCCCTAAAATGGAGGTGCTCCTTCCCAGGGCACCATGTCAACAAAAACTTAGATAATTTTGGTATCCTGGTAAATGTTCCACTTGACCAGAAATGCAGTATATGTAGTCAGCCAATGGTAAGTCACCACTGAGCTTTATACTTATTTTCTTGTTTCTTGATCTTTCTAAATAAGGTCAGATATGCAACCGCAGTCAATCAACTTAAGCTGGGTGCTTCCTCCTTGTCTCCCACTTGCTTCTTTCTATAAAAGCTTACAGTCCTTTCCCCTACTTTGTTGCCCTTCAAATTCTTGAGAGTAAAGACCACCTGCTCCATGAAGTGTTCAGCAAAGTTTTTTGCACCCCTTAAATTGTCTTCTTTAATCATTTTATATATATGTGTGTGTGTGTGTAAGGTTCACAGATGGATCTAGGAGTCCAAAGTTCAGGAAAAAGGTCTACACTAAAGATATGAACTTGGGAGTAGTCAAGATAGAAATCTGATTTTGTGAGGCTCTGTGATCTCATTGGATAATGTTTTAGACAAAAATTAAAAGAAAATCAAAGATTTAGTCTTAGGTCACTACTTTAAATGGTTGAAAGGAAAAAAAAAGCCATCCAATGAAAGAGAGCAAAAACAGCCAATGGGGGGTAGGAAGAAATCTAAGAAAGTATGGTGTCCTTGAAGTCATGTGAAGAAAGCATGCCAAAGTGGAGGGATGATCAACCATATAGATCTCTATTGATAAGAAAGTTAAATTTAAAACATAGAGGTAATTGATAACCTCGACCAGAGTGCTTTTGGAGAGTGATGAAGTGAAATTCTGACTGGACTAAATTTAAGAGAGAAAAGAAGAAAAACTGAGTACAGTGCCTATGAATGACTTTCTTGCAGAGTTTAAAGTTTAAAAAGAAAACAAATAATTAGAATGATGTTCAATGGAGGCAGGGGCATCTAGAGATTGTTGCCTGTTATTAATGTTACCAAACCCAAGTCCAGCTGTCCATAACCTGAAATATCATCACTTAAGACATGAGTTTGGGTTGGAAAAGAACATGACCTTTATTCAGGGTCTGACAACCTGGGGAGAAGGTGGACTCTTGTCTGAAAGCCAACTCTGAGGTTTCTGCCTGGCCCAGGGATTTTTAAAGAGATTTAACGTGGTTAATCAGTAAAGGGAACACAGTGATTTGCAGCCTGTCTTGGTCACATGCAGACTCCATAATGTCAACTACAAACATGATCTCAGTGGTTGGTGGCTATACAAAAGTGTCAGGTTCTTTTTCTGTGATGTGCAGAGGCACTCTGTTATTTCCCCAAAGGAGGGCAAGGTCTACAGATCCACAGAACAAGGTCAGTCAAATCATTTATAGGACCAAAAAGAAAGAAAAACATTTTGTTACAACAATTGCTAGGCAAATCAGAAAGCCTAGGCAGTTCTGGTTCTTTAGTCCTCAAGACCAGTGGTCTCCAAATCTCAAAGTAAATCAGGCCTGTTTCAGATCAGGGGCCTTAGGTCAGCAAGTAAGAAGTATGTTAATTTGAATCAAGTTAACCCTCAAGACCAGCTGGGGTGCTGTTACATTAATAGGAAGTAGTAATGGCTTCTTTGGGTACTAATGGGGATGAGAATTGGGTGCTGATAAGGAGTTATAAATAATGAGGAGGCACAGCTCCAAGTAAGAAAGTGGTATCTGAGTCAAATTTTTTGAATAGGATAGAAGAAATGGAATACAGTGCAGAAATGAATCATTTTTGATAGAAGAATGAACATGTTATTTAGGTAGAAAGGGGGTATAATTATCCCAAGACAAGACTTCTAGTAGCCCATAAATATAATAGATTTTATCTTTTTTTTTTAAGATTTTATTTATTTCAGAGAGAGAGAAGGAGAGAGAATGAGCAGGAGAAGGTCAGAGGGACAAGCAGGCTCCCCACTGAGCAGAGACCTCAACAGGAACTCAATCCCAGGGATCCTGGGATCATGACCTGAGGTGAAGACAGTTGTTTGACTGAGCCACCCAGTCCCTAGATTTTATCTTTGATTATGGTATGACTTCAATTTTTACATTAAACACTCCATTTGTTCTTTTGTTATCCCAACCATGAATTACTATAATAATACACTAGATTTTTAAATGTGCCCACTTTGAAATTAAGAATCTGTCACTTCTTACCCTTAGACTTTGAATTTTTTGAAAGCAGAGTTTTTTGCTAGCAGACTGTCTGGCAGTTAGAAATTGCTCAATAGATGTCTTACGAAAGACAGAAAGAATACTAACTTGCGATAACATACTTACGATAACTTACTTTTTTTTTTTTTAATAACATAGTGAAGTTGAGCTTGTCCCTGTAGTAGATTTTTCTTTAAGGCATATGGTTGGATTTCTTACTGTATTCTTGTGTTGCAAATACTGGTAGTGAATTGGATCATAATTGTTTTTTCAGGAGTTCCTGCAATGGTCTAACTTGAGATCTGATTAGAATGAATGGACCACCTCTTCCACAAAGTTCCCTGATGAGGGTACCTAGGTGGCTCATTTGGTTAAGCATATGACTCTTGATTTTAGCTCAGGTCATGAACTCCAGGTCCTGAGATTGAGCCCCACATGGGCTCTGCACTCAGTGGGGAGTCTGCTTGAGATTCTCAGACTCTCCCTCTGCCCCTTTCCCCACTCCCCTCCCCAGCTAGTGTTGGTGTGCATGCTCACACTCTTTCTCTCTCAAAACAAAACAAAACAAAACAAAAGTTTTCTGCTGCATACATAGGTTATTCTATCCAACATCTTTTAATAGACTTTATTCTTCTCTGTTGTATGTAATTAAAGCATTATTTTAGTAAAATTAATGTCTTTTATATAAACATAAAGTGCATTATATATGTATGTGTCATATATATGTGTGATGTATAAACAAAAAATACAAGATTTTAAATAGAAGTCCATATTTTTATAAAGGAACACATGAATGTGTAATTTTATCGTGAACACAGTGCCTGCATTTAGCAATACAATAAGGATGCCCTTTAAGATATGTGGCAATCATATTTTGTGGGTTAAAATGCATACAGTGATTGCTTACTAAAAGAGGGAAACAAACTTGCATTTTTTATTTAATGACTTTCAATAAGTATTTCTCATTTTTAAGAATAATGTATTTGTGATAAAAGTCTTCATATGTTTCACAATGTGTTTACATTTTAGTGAAGAAAAAGAAAAAATATGAATAAAACACAAAGACAACCACAAAGAAATGATTTGTGTAGTATGTCATTATAATAATAAAGGCTGGACAAATGAAAAACATACCTTAAAAACACATATACTCAAAAAAAAAAAGCACACTGAACTAAGAAACATGAAAAGCTAGTAAATAATAAAACTGGCATTTTCCACTTCACTAAGAGAAATGACTGCCTTCTCATTCATCTTGGTCAATTACTCCCATTATAGTTTTTTTTTTTTTTTTATTTGACAGAGAGAGATCACAAGTAGACAGAGAGGCAGGCAGAGAGAGAGGAAGGGAAGGAGGCTCCCCGCCAAGCAGAGAGCCTGATGCAGGGCTCGATCCCAGGACCCTGAGATCATGACCTGAGCCGAAGGCAGAGGCTTTAACCCACTGAGCCACCCAGGCACCCCCCCATTATAGTTTCTAGGTTAGTTTGCCTTTTTTCATTTTAAGCCACTGAGAAGAATCTATGATCTACTAGCTGTCTTTATGAGAACTGAAGTTTGTTTACATTAAGGAAAGTTTTCTAAGAGTGTTTTTGTTACTGCTGAAGCTTGTCTACCCTGCTTCAGTTTTATGAAGGAAAACCACCATATATTTTGTGGCATTTCAAACAATTTTGTTTACCATTACATTATATGGTAGCACATTATCTAGCAAGTCAATGCACATCTATCAAGCCTCACCTCAATATGTTATTCCAAGCATGCTTTTGAAATGTGTACTGACATTGACACTGACACTTTCTACTATCAGCAAGTGATTTATTTTAATTCAAAATGACATAATCAATTGGGAGAGAAACTCTTTCACAGAGAAAATAAGTTATTCCTTTTCTAGTAGAATGTGTTTTTGCATACCTTAAAAAGTTTAATATATTTTGATAGTTTGTATTCAGGTTTCATTAACCTTAATTTTTAAAATTCTACTGAAGGTTAAGTTTTCTAGAAACAGACTCAGTGGTAGAGTTTAGCATGTAAGAGGAAGGGAACAGGAGTGAGCAAAAGAACAAGTTCAGCTGTGATGCAAATCTGGCAGTAGCCTTGACTGAACAGTGAGAGCTGGTGCTAAATGACCCACCAGGGTGGTCCCACATGGCCAGGATAGTATACCTCACTGCCATCAGACATTGGCTATAAACATCCTGGAAAGAGCATGACTTCTCAGAGTAGATCAACAACTGAAGGTTATCATCCTCAGCAGCTGGTCATTGAGTCCTTCCATGAAGCAGGATTTCGGCCGCTCATTGTCCTATCTACCATGAATCCTACATACTTGCAGTTGGCAGTGTACTTAAATCATGTGGAATCCATTGTCTAGAAAATTATGCATTTGTCCTTATACCAACCTTGGGGATATATTTTAGAGAATTAAATATTAGGGACTTTACTGAAGAAATAGAGATAAGTATTATAATTAATACAGTTGACTGTCAGTATTTGCCTTCCAAATTGGATGTGAAGCATTTGAGAAATTCTTTTGTAGTCATTGTAGTCTCATTTAACAAAGTGTGGGAGGAGTCAAGGTATTGCTTATAACTGAACTGGATAATAATAAAGAACTTTGCCAAAATCCCAGCATTAGCTCCCATCTTCTCTAGTCATAATGATGAAAGCTTAACTCTATGTACTACTCATAGCTTCTCAGTCCAGGATAGTCTTGAGCATGCATTTGGAATGTAATTTCATTCCCCTTCACCAAATACAGGATAAGAGAGGTTCTAAAATTTACTGTCATGGAATTTAAGTATAAAGGATGCTTAGTTCTGGTTACTTCAGTCTTGTCTTTTCACTTCTCTAGGTACCCAGTACACTTTCACCTTTGGCCACAGACATCTTCTCCTTCATTGATTATAAAAAGTGCTTCTCTCTCCTTCACTCATGATTCCTTCTGGAGCATCAGTTTATTTTTCTTTCTGGTGTACCTTCCCACTCAAAGTAATTACTATTACATTATTTCCACCTTACTACCCTTCTGGTCCTTCTCCATTATTTTTAATGAGTGCATAGACCCATACATGTAACATGGTTCATGTGTAATACTAAGAAAAAGCAATATGATATAAAACATAGCTTATCATCCTGGTCCTTGGAAACATATTAATTTTCAATGGGAGTGTCAATAGAAAATAAAACCTCTATATTTTTGGAGACCTTAATTGTCTCTATTGCCATTATAAGTTATGAATTGGCTTACTTGAAAGATTTCATTGTCTATACAACTCTTGACGGGACTATTGCATTTTGAAAGGCTAGAATTGAAAGACAAATTACCAGCCATAAAAGCTCTCTGAAAGAGAAGATGCTGGCAAGATAACAAGAGGCTTCTTTCACAATTCCAGAGTGTTCCACCTATGAGATCTAGTAATGAGAATGAACATCTTCTCATGTTGTGCTGCTCACTTCAAGTAAGTTAGGAATGAGATCAGATCATTATCTCAACACTTTTCAGTAAGTCTAAATGTACATATATGTTTAACTTCAGTTAAATAAAAATATAAGTATATTTATTTGGAATCAATAAATAGATAATGGGACTAAATAAAATAATAATTTCTTAAATACCAGAAGGTGCTGTTGTGAAAACATTTTTTGACAATCATCCCATTACAGAGAGGGCCCCCTCTCCCTTTATCTGAGCTAGTTTGTAATTGTTTTGACCAACATAATATGGCAGAAGTGACTGTGAGATTTCAAGGTTAACTTCATGCTTCCTTTGCTTTGTTCTATGGGACACTTGGACTTGGACTCCAGGGACATGACATAAGAAGTTTGATTTTCGGGGCACCTCGGTGGCTCAGTGGGTTGAAGCCTCTGCCTTCAGCTCAGGTCATGATCCCAGGGTCCTGGGATCGAGCCCCGCATCGGGCTCTCTGCTCCACGGAGAGCCTGCTTCCTCCTCTCTCTCTGCCTGCCTCTCTGCCTACTTGTGATCTATGTCTGTCAAATAAATAAATAAAATATTAAAAAAAAAAAGAAGTTTGATTTTCCTTAGGCCATCATACTTTGAGGAAGCCTGAGCCATGTGGAAAAGACTCGGATAGGAGCTCAGGTCAGCAGACCCATCTCTGCCCAAGTTTTGACGTACATAACCGTATGCCAAACATGCAAGTAATATAACCTTCATATAACATCTATATCATCCCAGTTCCTGGTTCTTTGAGTAGCCCCTCAGTAGCTGAGATTTCCAAGCTGAGGCTTCAGACCTAGAGATAAGCCATCCCCATAATACATAGCCAGACTCCTGACCCACAGGTTTCTGAGCATAGTAAAATGTGGTTTTATGCCACTAAATGTTACACAGCAGTAGCTACCTGGAATGCTCAGGTACTGTAATTGTATGAACAATCTTACCCCAATAAGAAAATAAAGAAAGCCCTTGAAAAGTTTCCAGCGAAGTTCTCTAATTATTAGATGTTCACAGAGTCAGACCTACAGTAAACATCAGAAATTTATGTATGCAAATCAATGCTTAAACTTATAAACTATTTTTTGAAGATTTTATTTATTTATTTTAGAGAGAGAGAGACAGCAAGTGCATGCAAGTGAAGTGAGGGGAGAAGGCAGAGAAGAGGGGAATGGAGAGAATCTCAGACTCCCTGCTAAGTGCAGAGTGCCACTCTGGCTTTATCCCATTACCATGAGATCATGACCACAGCTGGAACCAAGAGTTGGGCACCCAACCAATTAAGCCACCCAGGACATTTATAAACTATTTTTACTTTTAAAATTTATGTACCAAGTTTAAGTTGAAGCCAAAAAATTTCTATTCTTTTACATTGTTTTTGTCTACTAAATATGCACAAAATGATTTTCATATATGTACAACAAAAATCAGATAGAAAAATATAAACCTTTTACTGGCAGTGATTCATCGGAGATTGTTTGATAACTTTATTCAAAAGTACAGAGAAGTATGTTACCCAGAAGGATAATATAACTACTTGATAAATTGATTTTTGGTGTGTGCATAGGTGTTTCAATAGGCTTTATGTTGAATGAAAATAGACACTTAGTAAAACCATTTTCAGGGTAAAAGTAGTCAATAGCTTTTCTTATTCTTCTAAGTAAGAACATTTCAACTTGTGATAAAAAAAAATCCTTCCTGATTTAGCCATTTTGGTAGGCTTTTCCTCAGACTTAGAGTTCACTGGCTAATCAGCAAAACTCCCATTAGTACTTACTTAAGAAAAGTGAGAGAATAACAAGACTATAAAATGACTACATGCATTCAAGCCCTTAGCGATTCAGAACTTTTATTAAAAAAATGTTTACAGAGAGTTCCAAGTACTTACAAGCCTGAAGTAACACCAAGCTACTGATATGTTTGTTCCCTGTTCAATTCTCAAAAGACATTAGCTTTGGCCTCTATTAGTACTTTTATGAGATGCCCTGGATTGTGTATAATATTATGGCCAGACCCATGTGTTATCAGAGCTGGAATTAAACTTAGTGGTCTAGCTCAAACCACCAATTAAATACCAGAATTGAACTGCTTCCATGACTGTTACTGCCTTAACTATCTTGAAAAGAAATTGCTTGTTAAAAAAGGAGAGGATGAGGAGGAAGAAGAAGAGGAGGAGAAATTGTTGTTGCTTATTCCTTTTTACTGGATCAGGTTCCAGGAAATTCACTATGACACTCATCAGTCAAATACAACTTGGATTCCTACTATAGGGAGTCTAACAGCTTCTCGAATTACTTCAGCAGGGCCAGAATACTGTTATTTCATTTCCTCATAGTTTTTGAATTAAGTATCAGAAGAACTTGCAAGATATTAAATATAAAGAAACATTTACATCTATGCTGAAAGGGCACATTTAATAGTGTTATCATATAGAGATTTATTATCTTTTATGGTTATTTATGTTTGTGAATAGCTGACAATCTCTGCTCTATTCTGACATCATAAAAATTCCTTTGTCTAAATCTTATCACTAAGAAACGGATATCGACCACAGAGTCAATCTTTAGTAGTCCATTTTATTTTCTTTAATTTAATTTCCTTAGAGATTTAATCTCTAAGTTAGTAAAATTTTTAAGGAGAGATTTGGCATGAAAATGGCAAGCAGCCCTGAAGGTAAAATGTTATATAGTACTATGAAGAGAAAATTTTAAAAAATGGATCCAATGGAACATCTCAGAAATCTGAGACATAAAACAAACATACATTTTCCTTTTCAGATTTTATTGACATTCTGGACCTGAGTACCCATAATGCTATATGGGAGTCCTATATGGATTATGGAGTCTTAGGGGCCAATTCTTCACAGACAGAGCCATGAGTAGATTTCATTACAGCATCTGAGGATATCATATTTTATCAGCCATAACTTAAAGTGCTTAGCCAAAAAAAAAAGATATTATATTATTCCCTGGAAATTGTCATTAATAGAGTAAATGAGTAAACAAATATCATTACATCAAGCAGGAGAAATGGAGATGATACAATATGCAGATACGCTGGATGCCAGATAATCAGTAGGTACTAATTTGCATTAGACTGTTAGGCTGTTATGCTTCCTTATCAAAAGCATATGGTTTGAAAGAAGAGACATAGAATTTGCTTCTTTTTCATTTTAATAAACATCAATTTCAATGACTAAATTTTCATTCTTCAAGTCCTGAGTGTAAAAGTGTAAGATGTCTTTATTCCATATCTGATAGAGTGATGTGTTTGCCTGAGAGCTCAAACTCTGGTAATAATAACAAGTAAACATCAGAAAGCATCTATTGCTTCCCTATTAGCCAACCTAATGACATGTCAGTGTTTTTAAAAAGGCTGTTCTAGAATCTTTTTTCCAAATAAAGAGCATATTTATTTAAATGGCCCTTGTATTAGTAGCCTGTCAGTATATGTCCTTTCCCTACATATAAAGGAAAGTAGTATTCAATCACTACAAAACATATGTCATATATTATGAAATGTGGATCTGTAGTAAGTACAGGCTATTAGTGAATTTTATAATTTTGATCTCAAGTCATATGTAGTATGGAAACAACCTATATATGATAGTTTTTTAAAAATATTTTATGGATTTATTTGACAGAGAGAGCACAAGTAGGCAGAGAGGTAGAAAGAGGGAGAAGCAGGTTCCCTGCTGAGTAGAGAGCCAGATAAGGGGCTGGATCCCATGACCCTGAGATCATGACCTGAGCTGGAGGCAGACGCTTAGCCGACTGAGCCACCCAGGTGACCCATATATATAATGCTTGAAGAGAACACACAGACTTTTTACACTGTGGAAATTCAGCAGGAAAGACAAACAGCATTCTTCCTTATGGGGAATTCATGATTTAGTAAGGGAGAGAAAACTTTAAGTAAAACATTAAATATTTAAAACCTTTGAATGGGTAAACAGATAATCAACTCTTTCAAATATATGATTTATTTGTTTGTTTTAGATGATACTCTAATCTTTTATAAAGTAACAGGGTGGCCAGGAGCTGAAGGATGGGTGAGGAGTTTTCTCTAAAAGGTAATATTTGAGCTATAACCTGAATAGAGAGTAGGGTCACTTATTCAAAGAGCCCAAATAAAACAACTCCAAGGGAAGAAGGTAGCAAATGCAAAGTTACTGAGGTAGCTGAAGTGGGAAAATGGGAGCAAGAAAAGAAGAAAAACAGGACCCATTGTAATTGAAAGATTACTGAGTCATCTTTTTTAGTGCTTTTTGAGAAGTAATTTCTAGCAAAGGAGCTTAAAGATTCTTGATCTCTCATAGCTTAGTGATTAAAAGGGGATACTGCTTTATTTTATAATTACAGATTAGTGAGGTATTTGACTTCTGGGTTAATCAGAGTATGTGGGTGAACACATTTATCTTAGTTTGGGACAGGGTAATGGCAGCAACAGCACTGAGATATGTGTGATAATTTCCTTCAAAAGGTGCTGTCTTTGAAACAGCCTTATGAACCACAGATTTGAGCCAACAAGTGAGTCAAGTTGGCGGATTCACCATCCACTCATTCTTTTCTCAATCAATCATTCTAGAAACAGTTATTGTACACCTGCCTATTTGCCAGATCCCCTTCTGCCTTCCGACAGAGAGACAGGCAAAGAGACCACTATCAGGAGAATTTAGAAGGCATCATATTTAGAAGGAAGTCCTGAATTGGTCAACAAAGACCACAATTATATCATGGAGCCTTGTTTATGATACAATCACAGGCCATAACCGATAAATGGCAGGACTGAGATCCAAATCTTTGTCTAGATGATCTCTCCTTCCTTTCCTCTTTAATTCTTTATTATTAAATTCTTGCTTGCTTGTTGCTGCTTTTCCTATTTCCCTTTTGTTTTTTATTTGATTTTTCTCAGGTTATTTCACCATTTTCCCTGTAACTGTCTTCCCTTATGTAAGTTGTCCTTTCATCAAATTCTCTGCCTTATGAACCATAAAGGGTGGTAATGTTTCCTATACAGACTCCAATTGGTAGACTGATCAAAACACTGAGATGTCAAGATGTCAAAAGGAACACCTACATGGGGCAGAGTCACAGACAAAAACAGTGGGGCAGGAGCTAAGATCTTCAATGAATAAAGTTGTGGGACCAGGATATAGGTTGATGATGGGGATTTTGTCAGATGTCAAAGGATCTAAGAGTTTTGGAAAGAGAAATGAAGAGAAATGACTTGAAAGTGACAATGGGGAGCGAGAAGAGTTTCTATTCCATTTCCTGACCCTGTGTTACTTGAGAGGCATGCAGACAAGGAAGTTTGCTCAAGAAGCAGCCAGATTTATGCCAGGGCTGAAAGTGACCAGAAAAGCAACAGTAGAAAACAAGACCTCAGAAACATCTCCCAGTTTATATATAAAGTTCCTAGGACTCAGGAAAAGAAGGGGTAGGAAGGAATATTTGACTGTTATTGAAATAGATCAAGTTATTCAAAGCCTGTGAAATTTAAAAATTGAGGAAAGGCACGTTTGTGGAAAGGATTACATAAAGGCTGGGGCAAGCATTTTGGAGATACTAAGCAACACCATTGCAGATTTCTATGAATAATTCAAAGGAAGAGATAAGACAAGGGGAAACTTTTAGCACTTGGCATTATTTAAGGGTTTAAGTAGCAGTTGCCTTTCAAGTATAGAACTAAAAAAAAGAAAAAAAAAAAAAAGTCCCGAGTTTAGAAATCCTGGAAGAGATCAGAATATTTGTACTGTGGTCAACATGGATATATAGAACTTTCTTAAAGACCATAGAGGACAGGCTTGGCTGTCCCTGAAAGCTCATTCTACTCTTCCATCTTAGTGAAGAGTTGGATTCAAGGCTGTTCAGCTTATCTACATCTTCCTGTTCCCCCAGCACTTAGGTGTGGCTATGTGACTGAGTTCAAATCAAAGGGTGTGGAAACAATTATTAAACCTTGAAATATTTGAATGCATTTCTAAAGCTTCTGTATGAAAATGAAAACAACTATGAACCAGTATTTTCTCTTTCTACATTTTATACAGTCTAGCATACTGTACCACTCTGCATCTTATTTTTTTTTTTTGGTCACTTAACATATACCTTATAGGTATTGCACAGAACAGAGAAATCATAATCATTTTTGTTTTTTGGGGGGAGTGCATAGTATTCTGTTTTATGTGTTTACTATATTTTACCTAAACACTGTTTTTTTTTTGTTTGTTTGTTTGTTTTAATATTATTTATTTATTTATTTGATAGACAGGTCACACAAGTAGGCAGAGAGGCAGGCAGAGAGGGGTGGGGAGAAGCAGGCTCCCTGCCGAGCAGAGAGCCCGATGCGGGACTTGATCCCAGGACGCTGGGACCACGACCCGAGCCGAAGGCAGCGGCCCAACCCACTGAGCCACCCAGGTGTCCCCTTAAACACTGTTTTAATGGACATCTAGGTTTATCCATTAATTCAACAAGCATTCAATAAGTGCTTCCTATGTACCAGTATTAATTCAGACCTTTATCAATGAACAAAACTGGTAAAGATTAAAACCTTATATGGACTTTATATTCTAGCTGCAAGAGGTAGGCAATATGGAAACTGTTCCAATTAAAGGGAAGGGCCTTTTTCCTGTATATGCCTGACATGTTGGAAGAACAGCAAGAAAGTCAACAACATGCCTGGAGCATAGTAGGTGAAGGGAGAACAGTAGACAAAGAAAAACCATCAAAGAGAAGCTACTGGGACATATTCTTGGAGTGAAATATGTATCCATCTCATACATTGAGCAGTGAGTTGATTTGACTTACACTTTTTAATCACTGACAATATTGCAATAAGTAAACTTGTGCATATTCCATTTATGTATGTACAAATGTCTTTATAGCATAATTCCCAAACTTAGGATTATAGGAAAAAGGACATATGCTTTTATATATGTGGCCAAAAATGTCTCCCAGTGGGGGCTGAATCATTTCACACGCCTACCAAAAATAAATGAATATCAGTTTCTGTTTTATATTTATCTCTGTTCACTTTTGCTGGTGTTCATATACGTGTATTATCATTGCTGTTTTTGTAACATGGAAAAAGTTGTTTTTTCCTTTTTCTATTTGCTATTTTTTTGGAGATTTGAACAACTCATATGAAAATAGAAAAGGTTCCTGGTTAACAGTGACAGTTTGATGTTCTAGAAGAATATGAGTTAAGTAATATTGGGTCCTGAAGAATTAGGGCAAAACACAGCTTAAAATACAGGAGCAAATATAGACCTGACATTGGTGAAAGAAATTGCTTTCAATGAAAGAAACAGGTATGTGTAGATGCAGACAGGACTGCTGGTTTGTTGGAAGCCAGAATTGGACTTTACTTCTCGGTGAGGTCTGCTTTCTTCGTGAAATAGGGGGCTAGATCATCAAGGAGAATAAAGGGAACTGTGGAAGAAAAGGAACCAAGTGCAGAAGATAAAATATTTCTTGTCAGAAATAAGAAGGAACATTGCTGGGTGAAACATAATTCAATTGAAATCACTGTCAGAACACTGATCAAAGAGGTGACCATGAACATGCAGTGTCACTAGTCGGCTCAGGTGTGTGATTTTCCCTGGCAGTCTGAAAAGTCTCTGTATAGACAAAGGGAACACAGGCAGCAGGATTTACCCAAGGCTAGATGCCTGAAGGGCAGGTGGATGAAAAGACATTAGGTCAAGGTTGTTTAGAAAGTCTTCAGGAAGAGCTTAAAGGATTGAGCTGTGAAACTAAAGATGGAAAGTCAGAAAATTCATTGAAAAACTTTGGAGAAAATTTTAATTTCCTTCTCCCATATACCACTACTACATACCATGACTTTTACCATGCTGTATATCAACATAGTACAAACTTTGTTCTATTACATAAAATATATTTTGACTGTCATCCTTAATTAACAAAACTCATGGAATGCAACCAGAAAGAATGCATTTCCCCACCAAACACAATCTTTAAATATTCTCATAAAGAACAGTCTGCCTCTTGCTACATGAGGACACCAGGAAGCCTCTCAACATTGCTGATCACCATAAGATTTATTTTTTAAGTTTTTTTTTTTTTAACTCTCATCGTAGGTTGCAAACTGTCTCAACTCAGCAAATGATGAACAATATGAAGTTGTCTTTTTTTTCCCCTCACCAAGATGTGGTTTGATATATGTGAAGAGACTGTTGATTTTCCTTTTCCATGCTTATTTCCCCTTTACTACCAAATGCCATTTTCACATTCCTATAAAAGCCTGGGGAGGAAGCAGAGGTAGGGATACAAGAAAGTTCTTTATTGTCTGCTATTTTTAAATCTCACTTGTTATCTTAGGGCCTGATCAAAACTTAAATCTCATTTTCTCCCATGTGGAATTTATTCGTAAGTTCTTCAGAGAACTTAAGAATACTGCTGGTCTTTTCACTGTAACTACCCTACAACAAGATGCATGTGGTTTTTGACGTTTATTTGTTTGTGAGTGTCTTTCAGGACCAGATGATCAACAGTCAACCTCCAGCTTCTCTTCTGTTAAGACCTGAAAGACCGAAGCGATCCCCATGTCATGCCTTCCTATCTCCTAGAGGTTGTCTTTGGTGCATAGGAAACTCTAATGTTAACTTTTACCCTACATTCAGCAGAAGTTCAGTTAATTTACAACAAAGCCTTTGTCCCCCTCCCACCCTTTCTATCTGTCTCTATATGTTAACTGCTGCCTCAGGCCAACAGAAAGAGCCTCTTGCCTTCAGGCTCCTAACCCATGGGTCAGATTCGAGTATGACCCCCCAGATACAAAAGATATATATTAAGCTCTTCTATTTACCCCATGGAAACCCAACCTCTTATCTTGAAAAGAAGAGCATCCTACCATTCCCCTTGTTTTTATTAGAAGGATGGATAAGGAAATGTTAAAGAACATACTTTTTCAGACAATCCTCTTTACAAATTCTCTTTCCCCCTAATTTCTAATATTTAATATGGGTGTGACTGGGCCATCCTCACGCTCTGTGGGTCCTTGAGTCATAGTTTCTGTTGTGATTTTGTCTATAATACCATTTAATTATAAATATATTATTAAAATCTGAACACGTGGGTCACTCAGCCAGTTAAACATCTGACCTCGGCTCAGGTCATGTTCTCAGGATCCTGGGACTGAGTACTGTCATTGGTTTCCCACTTGGTGGGGAGTCTGGTTGTCCTCTTCCTCTGCCCCTGCCTGTGCATTTTCTCTCTCTATCTCAAATAAATAAATAAAATCTCTTTAAAAAATAAAAAAAATATATATGACATAGGCCCATGTGATATATAAACATCCATCAATGAAGATGTAGAATAATGAGTACAAAAAGAGAACTTAAGTTTTTGCTAATTGTACAATCACAGAATGCGAATACTAAATGTAGTATTCAGCACCATCTTTTCCTCTCAGATCCTCCAGCCCAAACATACATTCATTACCTTTTCATATCTTTTTTGCCAAACACAGCCATTCCTTGTTAGTTTCATATCTTCCCTCCAAAGAAAAAGGTAGCAATACTGTTATTTTACAGAATGTTCTGACTTTTTGGAAAATGTTCATTTAAAAACAATACATACCTTCTTACCTCTAAATTCCCCTAATACCATGTATTTAATTCTAGTTTTATCATTTATACATGATACTGTATCAACTATCCTGCTTTCCATGGATACTGTACCTAGACACCAGCAGGGAACTGAAAAAAAATTTGAGGAAATTATCCCAAGTGTTGAGACCCTGCATTGCTTCCTGGGGCTACAATAAACAAAGTACCACAAAATGTGTGGCTTGAAATATTAGAAATTTATTCTCTCCGTTCTACAACCTAGAAACCTGAAATCGAAGTGTCGGCAGGGCCACACTCCCTCTGAAGGCTCTAGGGTGATGTTATTGGCCTCTTCTAGCTTAGAGTGGTTGCTGGCAATCCTTGATCTTCCTTGTTTGATAGATACATCACACCAATCTCTGCCTAGGTCTTCATATGGCCTTTTCTTTGTCTCCATCCAAATCTGCCTCTTGTTAAAAGACCACCAGATATACTGGATTTAGGACCAACCCTATTTCAATATGACTTCATCCTAACTTGATTACATTAACAAAGACCCTACTTACAAATAAGATTACGTTCTGAGGTTCGGAGTGGATAATTTTTTTTTTTTTTTTTTTTTTGGTGTGGGGAGGAACTATTCAAACCAGTGCAGTCTTTGAGGAATAGAGACCTAGATAAAGACCCCACCTGCCAGCGTCCAAGGACAGCATCTGGACATAAGACAATGAGTTGCATAAAGGAATTTGGGGTATTTCCCTTATTAATGTGATCTGATATGTATTCACTTTGAAGTTTCACATCTATTTTACTTTTGTTGTACTCAAAACATCCAGTTAAATATCGTGTTAAAAGCATATATGTTCAGCCAATAGTGAATGTGCAATCATGTCAGGAAGTCTGTATAAAATAACTAGGAAGTAAATATATAAGCTATAATAAATAATATAGCCAAGTAATATAAAAAAATGTTGTAACAACAACATATGACAATATATGCCTTGCAGTTAAGGTAGCAGCTGATGGTTGTACCACTGCAAATATGAAAAACCACTTTCATTTTAAAAGGGTGAATTTTATGATACATGAATATCATCTCAATAAAGCTCTCTTTAAAAATGGTGCAAGAATCATTCTGAGATGAGGTTAATTGAAGCCCACCTTTTGGAATTAAATCCACTTTAAGATGTCTTCAAGAAATTGAAAAGTGTAAATTGGAATTTGTAAATTAGTTTTTTAAAATATCTATATCCTAAGGACTGTGTGTGTGTGTGCATGCATGTGCACACGTGAAATTCTTTTTTTACGAATAAGTTTCATATCTGAAAGGCTATTATTTGGTTTCATACAAATACTGACATAAACTATTATCAATTAATTAAAATAACAACTCTCAACTTCTATACTATCATAGGCTGATTGGAGACCACGAATCTTCACATTATCAAAATTCACAGCCTAATTCTTCACAGGACACTGGACTGAAACCATATTTTTGTGTCCATCAAGAAAACATATTGCTAACTAGTTGAGGAGAGAACAGGCAGGGTAGAGAGGGCATTGTTATTAGGTTGTAATCTTATTTAACATCTGTATTAATCATTGAGCAGGGAAAGAGATGCAAGTTAATGAAACTTAAATCACAATAAATTGTCAAGTGTTTTAACACCAATTAGTACAGAAATGATAAAAAGGAACCTTCAGTGATTAAAGGGCAGCCACAAAATGAGATCCAACTTGGAAAGCATAATATGGTTGGCAAGTAGCCCTTGGGAATAAAAACAAAAATGTGTAACTGTTTTTAAGGTCACCATTCTAATGATACATGAAGGATGTTCAGTGAAAGTGAAACTCAGTGAAGTCCTTACTTTTTCCATTATTGATTTCAATGTCAGTTTTTTGTATTTTAATTTGGTTTCACTTTCAGTTTTTTTTTCACTTTCAGTTTTTAAGCAGAACATCTTTTCTTACTAGATAGATTTTTAAATTCATTGTTAAAAGTCTGCCTCTGGATTCATATTTTTCTTGCATGCACTAAAAATGTGAAGATGGTAGGGAAAGAAAATGAAAGGGTTAAAAAAAAAAGAAGAAATTTAAGAAGGATTCCAAGTAAGTCCTTTATTGACCTTTGTATAGAAATTAAAATAAAAATGTGTAAATATTCAATAAAATCTTGTAGTTAATTCGTCCTACGATGGATTAAGTTTGTTTTGTTTTGTTTTGTTTTATCAGAGATATCTCAGGAAATGAGATTTTATTAGTTTACTAACCAATTCCTAATGGTTTTGCAATCTACTCACAGTGGATCTAGTTAATAAAAACAGTTAATAAAAGCAATGTTTTTATTCAGTTAATAAAAACAATGCTAATTATTTGACATAGAGAGCATAATAAATGTAAGCCAAAACAGGAACATTTGAGCAAACAGTGCCTCACAAGATGTGAAAAACAAAACAGCAGGCCTACAATGGAGTTACTTATGCTAAGCCTCCCAGTTACCAAACCAAGACTATTTAATTTATAGCTTTGGCTCTCCCAGAAATGGAATCTTAAACCAGTCAGTTAGAAGCTACATAATCAGCACTGGTGAGGTAATCTGTCTGATAAATCCCTGAGTGCCCTACAGGAAAGTGACATTTCCACAACCAACCCACTTTTTGTTAGTATAACTTACTAGCCCGGCTCCCTTCTGCCTAGAAAAATATTATTTTATACCGCTCTTCAGAGTTCTTTCTAACTGCTAGATGGGGTGCTGCCAGGTTCACAAATTGTTGCATAAAGCCAATAAGATCTTTAAAATTTACTCAGTTGACTTATTTTTTTTTAACACAGACAAGTCTTAACAATATGTGAAGAATGAGTACCTTTTCATGTAGTCATTTTAATGTGATTTTAATCATTAGCCTTTGGAAGGGCTTCAAATATTAAACTTTATACTTTTATCATATATTTTGCCATAAACATATAAAGAAAAAGAGCTACTTTCAAGACAGAACTTGCATTTGCATGCCAAAAATCTTATCTCTGTAGTCAACAATTTCATGCTTTACATGTCTGAGATGACAAGCCTCAAGAATGACTTTTAAATACACAATGATAAAACTTAACATATATATGATATATGCCATTTTTTCACATCTGAATATCTTATATTTGGTAGTTATGGAAAATTTGCATCTTTGTAAAAATTATAAAGTAATTATTTCATCTTCAGAGTATAGACTCCTTCTAGAAAACTTAACATAGTATTTTTATAGGAAGAAAATTACAGATGTTTAGAATAAAAATTTTCTTATACTAATCAATTTCAGGAATATTCATATTTGACTGCTTTGCACAAAACATTAATTAGTTTTAAAAGTGAGAATAATTTCACTAGCACCAAATATGCTCCAGTAAAATACTCAAGTGTTTGAAAGAGAAGATATTTTGAACTGTCTTACAGGAATCAGTTAAATTACTGACTTTTGTAATTTAGAAAAACACAAAAGTACAGTGAATGTATGTTGTAAAATTGAGTAACAGCTGCGTCCAAAATCAGTCCACAGTGGGCCTGATTTACATCAACTTCTGTATCCCCTGCATATCTTTACTCTGTATGGCCTCACTTTGAAGCTAATGACAGCATAAGAGCAAAGGAGAAATAAAATGAGAATAAGAAGCAGTGCATTTTTCAAAGACAACAGCAGATGGGTAATCTGTATTTATAGCCATTTACCCAAAAATACACCTGGCTACACAATGAATTTTATAAACTGAAATTATTTTTGAATAATAATTTAACTTTGGATAATGTCTATTCTGCACTTTTGGAAGCTTAAAACTTAATTTACACTTTTGTCCTAAGAAGGGATGAATCCCTTAGTGTCAATTATATCTGGAGGAAAAAAAAAGGAGAATGGCCATGAAATAAAACAAAACAAAAAGAATGGACAGTAGGCAGACAGAATTATGCTTTGGCCCTAAATTCTCATTTTGTCCCACTCATTCTGTTTCCACAAGCATTCATTCAGTTTTGTCCATAATGACATCAAAATGTGTCTTAGCTTAATCTCTTTTTTTTAAGATTTTATTTATTTGGCAGAGAAAGACACAGCAAGAGAGAGAACACAGCAGGGGGGTGGGAGAGGGAGAAGCGGACTTCCTGCCTATCAGGGAGCCCAGTGGAAGCTTGATCCCAGGACCCTGAGATCATGACCTAAACCAAAGGCGGATACTTAACAACTGAACCACCCAGGCATACCTTAATCCTTTTTTTTTTTTTTAATTGTAAGTTTATTTCAGCTAATTTTAGAATTTGACTCCATTTTAGTTCCATGTGTGGTAAGATATTTATTAGTTTCATCTTCCCATAAACACAGTTTGGGGTGAGTCCCGGCATCTCTCTACTTTATATCTAAAATGAGGATCCTGTCCTAGGCTCCTAAAAATGCCAATGCTGATCCCACAGTGGAAGTAGAGTACTATTAGCATGGAGAAAAGGCATATTCAAGCCCCAAACTATAACCATGTTTTTAGAGCAAATTGATTGTTTTCTCATGAGTCCCAAAAACTTTAGTAAAGTTTGAGATTAGAATAGATTCTCTAGAGTCACTGAATACTGAACTTTTGTCAGTTTGTGTCCATTCTAATTCAAACAGCAGAACTCTCACACAACCCCAGGTAGAGAGGATACAATTGCTGGCCTTCTTCCTGTCATCAAAAAACAGATCACCTTAGTGTACTACCATATGAAGGTTCCAAGCACCTAATTTTTTTCTTCCAAGTTTTTATTTAAGTTCCAGTTAGTTAACATACATCGTCATATTAGTTTCAGTGATTCATCACCTACACACAAAACCCAGCACTCCCCACAACAAGAGCCCTCCCCAAAACCCATCACCCATTTGACTCAT
Organism: Taxidea taxus jeffersonii; assembly: GCA_003697995.1. Lineage (NCBI taxonomy): Eukaryota > Metazoa > Chordata > Mammalia > Carnivora > Mustelidae > Taxidea > Taxidea taxus. The sequence continues at coordinate 36,084 of ML103690.1, read as the reverse complement.
CCCCCCCTCCCACCTCCTCTCCAGCAACCCCCAGCTTGTTCTCCGTAGTCTGTTCCATGGTTTGCCTTTCTCTCTTTTCTCCCCCTACGTTCATCTCTTTTGTTTCTTAAATTCCACTTATGAGTGAAATCATATGGCAGTCTTTCTCTGACCTATTTTGCTCAGCATAATACTCTCTAGCTCCATCCACGTCATTGCAAATGGCAAGATATAATGCTTCTTTATGACTCAGTGATATTCCATTGTGTATATATACCATGCTTTCTTTATCCATTCATTAGCCAATGGACATTTGGGCTCTCTTTATAATTTGGCTATTATTGATAATGTTACTATTAAACATTGAGGTGCATGTGCCCCTTTGAATAAATACTCTTTGGGTAAATACCTAGCAGTGCAATCGCTGGATTATAGGGAAAGCACCTTAATTCTATCTGAAGGCTATGACAAGGGATTTATTTTTTCAGTGAATTTAAAAGTTGAAGTAATCTATGTAAAAATTAGTTTGCAAGTTTAATGTGAGGATAATTATTTAAACACTTATGTATGATGTAAGTAAAGTCAGAATAAAGATTCCACATTCAAAAGTTAGTAATGATTTTATAAAAATAAGAATAATAATTTTATTTATGGGTTAGCTGCTACATGCCAAGCACTGTACTCAGTGTTTGGATGCATTAAAATAATTAATGCTAAAATCTTGCACACAGCAGGTCCACTGTGGATCTGGGTGTCTCTTTACTGCAGCTGCAGTAAAATTGAGGGTTTGCTTCTGCAATCCACTCAAACCAAAGGGTGCTGGGAAACAGGGTTATGTGTGTCTGGGAGTAGGGACAACCATGGATACTCTTGAGCCTGAGTCTCACTTGGCATGTCTCAGTAGAGCTTGATTCTGCACCAAACTCAATTCCTTTTCTTTGTGGGCATATGGCTTGGTAAAACTTCCCAGCTTGCTTTGTGGCATTGTGACTCTGTTCTAACCATGAAATGGGAGTACTAGTGGCAAATTTCATTCCCAGCCTAAATACACAGTTTTCAGGCATAATCCCCCAGGTTCTTTTTCCCTGTTACCATCTTTATGCAGATGAGCACAGGGACCCTAGATGTCATATGTTAAAGTTGGACCAGACACAAGATGGAAAGAATCTGGATCCTTGAGTCACTTCCCACAGGGAAGCAGTCACCGTGAGGAACACCCATTATGTACATTAGTGAGAAATACATTTGTATTTTATTTCAACCACCATAGCATATTTAGTTTACATAACATACCTTCCTCATGTCATCAAATCTATGTTTGTTTTTTTTTGTTGTTTTTTTTTTTTTTCAAAGATTTTATTTATTTGACAGAGAGAGAGGGATCACAAGTAGGCTGAGAGGCAGGCAGAGAGAGAGGAGGAAGCAGGCCTCCCACTGAGCAGAGAGCCCAATGTGGGGCTCGATCCCAGTACTCTGGGATCATGACCTGAGCCGAAGGCAGAGGCTTTAACCCACTGAGCCACCCAGGTGCCCCTGTTTGTTTGTTTTTTACAAAATTTAAAACCTCTGAAGTCAGGATATATCATATAATCAAAAGTGTCTTAAAATTATTTTGCACCACTTCTTCCTTCATTGTAAAGTATTGTTAGTTCTCACAGTCAATAATGTCTTAGATTTCATGATATATGATAATCCACAGCTTATCTTGATTTTGAAATCCATGATCTTAATCACTACCTACAGTATCTCTCCCCTAACGTGATGGACTGCATTGTGTAAGAGAGCTATCTGGTTCATGATATTATGCTGTGTTATTAGGTTTTATCTCGGAGTGTTTCTTCCTTCCTGTTCAGCAAATCACCTGGAAAACATGAACATTATTGTACACCTCTTTTCTAATTGCATTCCAGGTGTGTAGGTACAAATCGATTTTTTAAATGCATTTTCTGCAATTTAGAAAACTCAGAACCCATTATATAAACTGAAAATATTCCATACATCTTTCAGAAAAGAAGCTGCCATGTGCTCACAAATGGAATAAGGCTTGGCATAAATTAAAATGATGTCTACCTTAAATTAGAGTTCAAAGTACCCATAGTGTTAAAGCCCATATGGTTAGCATAATAAGGATATGAACTTTTTTTCCAGTGATGTGCTGGTTGTATGAACTTGGGGGGTGGTTGCCCACTGACCCTAGCTTACTGATCTATAAAATTTCAATAACATTTATTTTATAAGATCACTGTGAGGATTAAATATATTAATAATAGGTGTCCAGTAAATGCTAAATCTTCTGCCCCATCCTTTTTGACTTACGGGATTTTCAGTTGAAATTTTACATTTATCTGATTTATTACTTAAATAGATGAAAGTGAATGCAAAATTAGCTGCAATCTCACATTGCTTGCTTCAATGAAAAAGTGAAAGCAAAACTAAACCTTTTCCTGTGTGCCTCATTAGCTCAGTAAAATCTAATTTTCTCTAATTTCTTTCACTTCCTATGGGAAAGACCAAGTGATTATTGGAATTCATAGTCACATTTCATGATCTTTTCATAGCGCTATAGATTTTTACTTTGTGAGATAGAACCTGAATTTGAGTTCAATTTCAGACCACATAGGTGAGGGGAAGGTGAGGGTATTTTTTTGCAGAGAAAAGACAGAAACTTCATCACTCACTTGTGAAATTTTCTCAAAGTTGCTGAAAATCTCACAAAGGAATTGGACATATTCTCATAGCTATGGACAAAGAAAATAGGCCATTTCCAAAAGCAGAACCCATAACAATTCCTCTGGGGTAGCTATACTTCTATCTTTCTTCATGGGGAAAAATAAACTGCTGAGTTGGATGGCAACATATTGGTGAGAATGCCTCCTACTCACTGTGGGCTAGCAGATATAACTAGAAAATCCATTTTTACAAATAGTTATGATGGTGTTTTCCCATAGTGCCAGCAGTCTACAACCATCTCAGATCCTATAATACACTAGTGCTAAGGAATTCAAAAGTGACAACATTCTTTTTCAGAATTCATTAATGGAAGAACAGCCACAGAAAGTTTTTCCACTGCACATCTGCAGAGAGATGTCATTGTGTGCTGTGTCTGATTTAAGAACAAAACAATCATTATAATGAGTTCTTCCTTTTAAAAGTAAGGCTGATTTAAGGAACTATGTAAGTTTCAATAACACTGGAAGCAAGAAACATTAGTAAAAGATGGCAATACATATGATTTCATTAGATGAAGATTTCGGAGGCTTAACATTTGGGTATTAAGAGAAATGAGGCAAAGACTAAAGAGGCTAGGTGGGTTATTTTTTAAGTAAAATTTTTATCAAACTATAATATGTATAATACATAACATTATATATAATAATTATATATACAGAAAATCCAAAGACACCTCTACAGACTATTTTTCATGACTGAATAGACTCATAATCACCAGTCAGATCAAAAATAGAAGATTATGGAGGAGGAGTCAAGATGGCGGAGAAGTAGGAGGCTGAGACGACATCAGCCAGCAGAAGATCAGCTAGATAGCCTATCAAACCATTCCGAACGCCTACAAATCCAACAGGAGATCGAAGAGAAGAAAAACAACAATTCTAGGAACAGAAAATCGACCACTTTCTAAAAGGTAGGACCAGCGGAGAAGTGAATCCAACGCGACGGGAAGATAGACCCCAGGGGGAGGGGCCGGCTCCCGGCAAGCGGCAGAGCACAAAATCAGGACTTTTAAAAGTCGGCTCCACGGAGGGACATCACTCCAGAGGCTAAACTGGGGTGAAGACCTCACGGGGACAACGTGGACTCAGGTCCCACGGGGTCACAGAAGGATCGGGGGTGTCTGAGTGTCGCAGAGCTCACAGGTATTAGAGCAGGGAAGTCGGCTGCGGAAACAGAGCCGAGATTTCCTAGAGCTGTGGTCTGTGACACGGGCCAGTGCTCTGTGCGAGGGGTCCCCACAAGATCCGGGGAGACTCCGACCCGGGAGAGCTCAGGGATCTACGGGCTCCGGAGACTCCAGGTGGGACTCTGCCAGAGACAGAGACGCTTGGTCACAGGCTGGGTGAGCTCGGAGCACTCCCAGAAGCCAGTGAGACGGGACTGCTTAGGCACGATTTTCTCTGAGCGCGGTCTGCGGCGCACGCCGTCTGCGGGTGCGCGCAGTGTCGGCGGGCCCGCGGTGTCGGCGGCCCGCGGAGTCTGCGGGCCTGCGGTGTCTGCGGGCGCGCAGTGTCTGCGGGCGGACGCGCACGCGCACTCTCCTGCGCAAACGTGGGCTAGGGAGTCTGGAGGGATTAAACGCTTTTCTCTGAAGGCGCACTGAAGACTGGGGCCCCTGGCTCTCGGCTCCTCTGAACCGGAGATTGGGAGGCCGCCATTGTCATTCCCGTCCTCCAGAACTCTACAGAAAGCGCGTTCAGGGAACAAAAGCTCCTGAAAGCAAACCTGAGAGGATTACTTAGCCCGGCCCCTGGTAAGGGCGGTGCAACTCCGCCTGGGGCAAAGACACCTGAGAATCACTACAACAAGCCCCTCCCCCAGAAGATCAAAGAAATCCAGCCAAGACCAAGTTCACTTAACAAGGAGAACAGCGGATTCTTATCTGGACAAAATGACAAGGCGGAAAAACTCACCACAAAAAAAAGAGCAGGAGACAGGACCGAAGGCTAGGGACATAATCAATACAGACATTGGTAATATGTCAGATCTGGAATTCAGGATGACGATTCTCAAGGTTCTAGCCGGGCTCGAAAAAGGCATGGAAGATATTAGAGAAACCCTGTCAGGAGAAATAAAAACCCTTTCTGGAGAAATAAAAGAAATAAAGTCTAATCAAGTTGAAATAAAAAAAGCTATTAATGAGGTGCAATCAAAAATGGAGGCTCTTACTGCTAGGATAAATGAGGCAGAAGACAGAATTAGTGATATAGAAGACCAAATGGCAGGGAATAATGAAGCAGACCAAAAGAGAGACAATCAACTACTGGACCACGAGGGGAGAATTCGAGAGATAAGTGATGCCATAAGACGAAACAACATTAGAATAATTGGGATTCCAGAAGAAGAAGAAAGAGAAATAGGAGCAGAAGGTATACTGGAGAGGATTATTGTAGAGAATTTCCCTAATATAGCAAGGGGAACAAGCATCAAAATCCAGGAAGCCCAGAGAATACCTCTCAAACTCAATAGGAATCGACCCACACCCCGCCATCTAATAGTAAAATTTACAAGTCTTGGAGACAAAGAAGAAAATCCTGAAAGCAGCACGGGACAAGAAGTCTGTAACGTACAATGGTAAAAATATTAGATTGGCAGGAGACTTATCCACAGAGACCTGGCAGGCCAGAAAGAACTGGCATGATATATTCAGAGCACTAAACGAGAAAAACATGCAGCCAAGAATACTTTATCCAGCTAGGTTATCATTGAAAATAGAAGGAGAGATTAAAAGCTTCCAGGACAAACAAAAACTGAAAGAGTTTGTAAACACCAAACCAGCTCTACAGGAAATATTGAAAGGGGTCCTCTAAGCAAAGAGAGACCCTAAAAGTATTACCAGAAAGGAACAGAGACATTATACAGTAACAATCACCATACAGGCAATACAATGGCACTAAACTCATATCTCTCAATAGTTACCCTGAATGTAAATGGGCTAAATGCCCCAATCAAAAGACGCAGGGTTTCAGAATGGATAAAAAAACAAAACCCATCCATATGCTGCCTACAAGAAACTCATCTTAGACCTGAAGACACCTCCAGATTGAAAGTGAGGGGGTGGAAAACAATTTACCATGCTAATGGACATCAGAAGAAAGCTGGGGTGGCAATCCTTATATCAGATCAATTAGATTTTAAGCCAAAGACTATAATAAGAGATGAGGAAGGACACTTCATCATACTCAAAGGGTCTGTCCAACAAGAAGATCTAACAATTTTAAATATCTATGCCCCTAACATGGGAGCAGCCAACTATATAAACCAATTAATAACAGAATCAAAGAAACACATTGACAAGAATACAATAATAGTTGGAGACTTTAACACACCCCTCACTGAAATGGACAGATCATCCAAGCAAAAGATCAACAAGGAAATAAAGGTCTTAAATGACACACTGGACGAGATGGACATCACAGATATATTCAGAACATTCTACCCCAAAGCAACAGAATACATGTTCTTCTCTAGTGCCCATGGAACATTCTCCAGAATAGATCACATCCTGGGTCATAAATCAGGTCTCAACAGGTATCAAATGATTGGGATCATTCCCTGCATATTTTCAGACCACAATGCTCTGAAGCTAGAACTCAATCACAAGAGGAAATGTGGAAAGAGCACAAATACATGGAGACTCAACAGCATCCTTTTAAAAAATGAATGGGTCAACCAGGAAATTAAAGAAGAATTGAAAAAAACCATGGAAACAAATGATAATGAAAACACAACGGTCCAAAATCTGTGGGACACAGCAAAGGCAGTCCTGAGAGGAAAATATATAGCGATACAAGCCTATCTCAAGAAACAGGAAAGGTCTCAAATACACAACCTAACCCTACACCTCAAGGAACTCGAGAGAGAACAACAAAGAAAGCCTAAACCCAGCAGGAGAAGAGAAATCATAAAGATCAAAGCAGAAATCAATGAAATAGAAACCCAAAAAACAATAGAACAAATCAATGAAACTAGGAGCTGGTTCTTTGAAAGAATTAATAAGATTGATAAACCCCTGGCCAGAATTATCCAAAAGAAAAGAGAAAGGACCCAAATAAATAAAATCATGAATGAAAGAGGAGAGATCACAACCAACACCAAAGAAATACAAACAATCATAAGAACATATTATGAACAACTCTATGCCAACAAATTCGACAATCTGGAAGAAATGGATGCTTTCCTAGAGACATATACACTGCCAAAACTGAACCAGGAAGAAATAGAAAACCTGAATAGGCCCATAACCAGTAAGGAGATTGAAACAGTCATCCAAAATCTCCCAACAAACAAAAGCCCAGGGCCAGATGGCTTCCCAGGGGAATTCTACCAAACATTTAAAGAAGAATTAATTCCTATTCTCCTGAAACTGTTCCAAAAAATAGAAATGGAAGGAAAACTTCCAAACTCATTTTATGAGGCCAGCATCACCTTGATCCCCAAACCAGACAAGGATCCCATCAAAAAAGAGAATTACAGACCAATATCCTTGATGAACATAGATGCGAAAATTCTCACCAAAATACTAGCCAATAGGATCCAACAGTACATTAAAAGGATTATTCACCACGACCAAGTGGGATTTATTCCAGGGCAGCAGGGTTGGTTCAACATCCGCAAATCAATCAATGTGATACAGTACATTAACAAAAGAAAGAACAAGAACCATATGATACTCTCAATAGATGCTGAAAAAGCATTTGATAAAGTGCAACATCCCTTCCTAATCAAAACTCTTCAAAGTGTAGGGATAGAAGGCACATACCTCAATATTATCAAAGCCATCTATGAAAAACCCACTGCAAGTATCATTCTCAATGGAGAAAAACTGAGAGCCTTTCCGTTAAGGTCAGGAACACGGCAGGGATGTCCACTATCACCACTGCTATTCAACATAGTACTAGAAGTCCTAGCCTCAGCAATCAGACAACAAAAAGAAATTAAAGGCATCCAAATCGGCAAAGAAGAAGTCAAACTATCGCTCTTTGCAGATGATATGATACTATATGTGGAAAATCCAAAAGGCTCCACTCCAAAACTGCTAGAGCTTGTACAGGAATTCAGTAAAGTGTCAGGATATAAAATCAATGCACACAAATCAGTTGCATTTCTTTACACCAACAACAAGACAGAAGAAAGAGAAATTAAGGAGTCAATCCCATTTACAATTACACCCAAAACCATAAGATACCTAGGAATAAACCTAACGAAAGAGGCAAAGAATCTATACTCAGAGAACTATAAAGTACTCATGAAAGAAATTGAGGAAGACACAAAGAAATGGAAAAATGTTCCATGCTCATGGATTGGAAGAATAAATATTGTGCAAATGTCTATGCTACCTAAAGCTATCTACACATTTAATGCAATGCCTATCAAAATTCCATCCAATTTTTTCAAAGAAATAGAACAAATAATCCTAATATTTATATGGAACTAGACAAGACCTCGAATAGCCAAGGGAATATTGAAAAAGAAAACCAAAGTTGGTGGCATCACAATTCCCGACTTCAAGCTCTACTACAAAGCTGTCATCATTAAGACAGTATGGTACTGACACAAAAACAGACGCATAGATCAATGGAACAGAATAGAGAGCCCAGAAATAGACCCTCAACTCTATGGTCAACTAATCTTCGACAAAGCAGGAAAGAACATCCAATGGAAAAA
>ML103690.1:0-22708 GCA_003697995.1 Taxidea taxus jeffersonii | reverse complement strand
ATATACTATACTATACGATATATATGTATATGTATATGTATATGTATATGTATATATTCAATGGTATATATACCATACCATATACAATCTAGATACAATTAAACAAATTTTCAAAGTGATTGTATCAATTTGTACTTCTACCAGCAGCATATAATAGCTCTTACCAACAACTGGTGATACCATTAAAAACAAACAAACAAAACAAAACAAAACAAAAAAACAAAACAAAACACCCAAACTTATCCAGTTTAATGGAAATGTGATAATATATTTAGTTAGGTTTTTACTTTTCATTTCCTTTACTACTACTACTACTGAGGATATTGGACACCTTTTCATATGTTTATTGACTCTGAAAATATTATCTTGCAAAGTTCCTACCCAAATCTTTCACCTAGTTTCCTATTTTGTTGCTGGCCATGTGCTAACTGATTTGTAGTTCTTATACGTTCTGGATATAAAATGAAGTTTGGGACTGTTGAATTCACTGATCTTTTTAGGGAGATTGATATCTTTACAACATTGAATCTTTTAAATTCTGATTGCAGTCTCTGCTTCCACTTATTTAGACCTTGTAAAACTTCTCTAATGAAAATGTGCAGATTCCTAGAACGAGGCTTTGCACCACTTTCATTGGATATATTCTTAAGTATTTGTGATCTTTTAATACTGTGTAAGTGGTAATTTTGTATTTGATTTTCTTGTCTTCTTTTTCTCTGTTGTCCTTATATCCAAATACTTTGCCAAATTTACTGATGAATACCTAGACGTGGTTTGTATTTTATGCTTCATTATCAAAGGATATATTCATGTCATTTGTGAATAATGACAATTTTACTTTTTCCTTTTCAGTTCTTGTGCCTTGTATTTTTCTCTGGTTGTATTGCTTTAAATAGAGCCTTTATGAAATGTTGAATAATGTAGTGAGTGCCTATTTCTTTTTTTTAGTTTTTGAGAACAGTTCTTCAAAATTTCACTAGAAATTGTATCTTAATTTTTGTAGATACAGTAACCAGGTCAAGGAAGTTTCTCATAATGCTAATTTTAAGTTTTAAAATATAAATGGCATGACATTTTATCAAATATTTTCTTAGATCTATTGAGATGATCATATTTTTTTTTCCTCCAAAATGTTATTGAGCTTAATCATAGTGGTATATTTTTTACCACAACCCCAAGTTTTGATGTAAGAAATGCAAAGTAGTTATGGTATATGATCATGTTTTATGTATTATTAGATTAAATTTGCTTATACTTAGGATTTTGCATTTATGTTGATGAGAGAGCTTGGCCTCTAATGCTTTCAAAATTATGTTAGCCTTATAAAATGAAGTAAGAAGTATTCTCCATTTTCCCATTTTCCAAAATAACTTTTTAAAATATTGACATTATTTTTATCTTAGATGTTTGACTAAATCACAACTAAAGCCATATAGACCTGGTAATGTTTTCTAAGACTATTTTAAAATGCAAATTCAATATCATTAATGGAAACAGGACAATTATTTTTTTTTTACTCCTGTTTTTTGTTTTGTTTTGTTTTGTTTTTGGCAAATTCATCTTTTTCATCTTTTTTGCTTTTTTGCTCCTCATTTTCTGTTCCTGACTGAGATCATGTTTTTTCTGCCTGAGAATTCCCTTTAATATTTAATTCTTTAAGTATAGTTCTGCTTCTTTGCTTTCATTTTTTAAGCCTTCTTTTTATGGGGATAAAATTATAGTTTGGCAATTATTTTTACTTAGCACACTAATGGTTGCATTATATTTTCCTCTGTTTTGATGATTTTTGTTTAAACGTTAGTTGATGGCCTTAAATGTCAATCATTTAAGCTTAACATATCCTTTTTCACTTGCTGCTTTAAAAAATATTATTTGTCGGGGCTCCCGGGTGGCTCAGTAGGTTAAAGCCTCTGCTTTCGGCTCAGGTTATGATCCCAGAGACCTGGGATCGAGCCCCTCATCAGGCTCTCTGCTCAGCAGGGAGCCTGCTTCCCTTCCTCTCTCTCTGCCTTCCCTTCTGCCTACTTGTGATCTCTATTTGTCAAATAAATAAGTAAAATCTTTAAAAAATATATTATTTGTCTGTCTTTGGCTCTCAGCATTTGGACTACAGTATGCCTAATCATGGTTTGCTTTTATTCATTAAAGGCTGGAATTTGCAGATTTCTTCGATTTACAAGTTGAAATTTGTCATCAGTTTTGGAAAATCCTCAGTAGCTATCATATCTTGAAAAATTGCTACTGCCCAATTTTCTGTGTCTTTCTAGGAACCCTATTATATATATGTTAGATATTTTATTGATACATGTGCATATGTACATACACACATTTTATTCTGTATATTTTTTTGTTGGTTTATATTCTAGATTAAGAACTTCCTCTCCACAAATTTGTTGTTATATCTATCCACACAGTTCTCTATACCTGTTATTGAATTTTTCAATACCAGTATTTTAATTTTATGTAAATGCCAGTTATTTGAGAAACTCTCCATATTTCATCACTTTTCCCTATATGTCCCTCTGTTTTTCTATTTACTGTCCTTGCATTATAACTCTAAAATCTGTTTTACCGGTGGGTCTGTTTTTATTCTTGTCTATTGACTTTCAATCATTCAGTCTTTCCCTTGGCATGTTTTGTTAATATTTTGAGTGATACCGGCCATAATACAAAAAACATTTTAGTACCATCTAGATCAGGTTACTTTTTCGTAAGGAGGTTTACTTTCTTATTTGCTAAGCAGTTAAGGAAGAAGCTGACCACCTTAATCCAATTGAGCACTGACTTGGCTTGAGTCTAGGTTGTAGCTTTGGTAAGACTTCCAGCTCTGGTCTGCTCTACCTGTTACCAGCTCAACCTGTTACTAGGTCAAAGCCTTCAAGAGGTTCTACCCTAGATGTTTAGTCTTTCGAAGGGTCCTCTTTCTCCATTGATCTCTGAACTATAACCTCTTAACTCTTCACAGCTAAGCAACTGTTGAAAACTCCATCTATGTTGCTCAGCCATGCTTGGTCTACTAATAATAAGCCCATCAAAGTTATTCTTCATTTCTGTTACAATGTTTTGTTTTATTTTATTTTTTTTTATGTCTAGGATTTCTTTTTGATTCTTTCTTATGATTTCCATCTCTCCACTTCCATTGCCCATCTGTTCCAGTGTGTTGTCTGCTGTAGCCAATCGAGCCCTTAAGCATATGAATTATAGGTGTTTTAGTTTCCCAGTCTGATAATTCCAGCCTCCCTGTCAGGTTCGGTTCTGCTGCTGTTCTCTCTCTTCAAATTGTGGTTGGTTTGTTTGTTGCCTTTGGTGTACCTTGTAATTTTTTTCTTGATGGCTAGATCTGATGTACTGTGGAAAAGAAACTGCTATAAGTAGACCTTCAGGAATATAGTGGGGAGGTGTGGGGGTGGGGCAGTTTCTACAGTCCTAGGATTAGGCCTTAGTCTTTTAGTGAGCCTGTGCCTCTAGACTGTGAACTTCACAATTATTTCTCCTGTTTTGTTTTGTTTTGTTTTTGTTTTCTCCCTGATTAGCTAGGAAAGCATGCCTACTGTGGGTGGGGGCTAGATTAATCAATCATTCTCTAGATCAGTTAGGCTCTGATAATATCCTAGCAGGTTAGACTCTGGTTAACCAGTTTCCTTGTGGACAGGTCTTGTTAAAGAAGAATGCTCCAGCATATTTGAAAATGGTTCCTTCTTCCTGTTCACCTGCCTGAAGCCGGAGGGGATTTTTCTCTGATCTTTACTCCAGGAATCTGCTCAAGCTCCTAGAGGAAAATCTTGTGGGAGCCTTCCTATGACAGCATCCCCCTGGAGTTTTTTGTTTTTTGTTTTTTAATTTTTATTTTTATTTAAACATATAATGTAACCCCACCACCCTCTCCCAACTCCCCTTCCCCCCACCCCCCTCAGTTTGTTTTATGACATTAAGAATCTCTTTTGGTTTGTCTCCCTGGAGTTTTTAATTGTCAAAATTGTCCTCACGAAGCCTCCAGCAGCTTGTCAGGTTCAGGTCAGGTTTTCCTTTTGCTGCCCAGGCTCCCACATTTCAGGAAGTTCTGACTCCTGGTCTTTGCCTGTCTCTCTCCAATTAGGGGGCTCTGGATTGCCTGTGTCCCCTCTCTTTTATGGATCCAAGAAGAGTTGTTGACATTTCCATCTGTGCAGCTTTTGACTTGTCAGGATGGGGAGTGGTGATTTCCACATTCCTTCCATGCAGAATGAGAGACTGGAAGCATTCAGTTTGCATAGGATTCCATCTTGGCTGTCTAGAGCTGTCTCTGACTTCAGAGTGCAGCAAACACCACATATGGAAAAGCCAGAGTGTCGGACACCGTTCTCTGTGTCTCCTTTTATACTTGAAACCTGATCTCCAATACTCTAATGTTCTTCCTTTCTGTCTTTCTGTCCCTATGAGACTCGCTAACACTCTGCTGTTTTCCAGACTCTTGGGCACCATATCTCACTTTGAGTGTGACTTATACCCCACAATCAGATAGGAGAAAAAAATAAACTGCAAAATGTTCTCACACATCTCCAAAGATTTCGCCGTCTTGGGAATTTTTTTTCCCTTAAGTCTAGGAGTGCTTCATCTGCCCCCTAATATTTTTTTTTTTTAAAACACACGTAATTTTAAGTACATTTAATATTTTCTTTGTCTTTTTAATCTTTGGTAGAAACAGGAAATTGCGACATGTCTTTTTATAACTTTTAGAGGTGACTACTTAGATTGTTGCTAACATGCTCACTGGCAAATTATGTTTTTTCTCAAATTATGTTCATCCTATCCAAAACATTCACCAAGTCTCACTTTCACTACACAGTTCAAAAAAATTTACAATTTCCGTTATGATTTCTTTTAGATTCAGGTTATTTAGAAAGGTTTGCTGTTTTTTAGGCATTTGAGGATTCTCCAGTTATCTCTTTGCTATTGGTTTCTAGTGTAGCCAATTTATTCTGTAAGAAGGGGGAGACGAACCATGAGAGACTGTGGACTCTGAGAAACAAACTGAGGGTTTTGGAGGGGAGGTGGTTGAACGTTGGGTGAGCCTGGTGGTTTGGGTATTAAGGAGGGCATGTATTGTATGGAACACTGGGTGTGGTGCATAAACAATGAATTTTGGAACACTGAAAAAAAATAAAATCAAATTAAAAAAAAGTATGTCATCTCATATTCTATATCTTTATTTTTTTTTAATCTCCTTATTCTAATAGTAACAGAAATATGTGAAGAGTTTCCCAGATTTGTGATAGTGGCTATTTCTTTTATTTCTATCAATTTTTGCTTTACATAGTATGAACCTGTTATTATATACATAGAAATTTAGAATTGATGATTCAGACAGATTGACCCCATCATCATGGTGAGGTATTTTTCTTCAGCTCTAGTAATTCTATTTGCCTTAAAGTCATCTCTGATGTTAGCAAAGTTATACCAACTGTCTTATTGCCGTTTTGTTTAATTTGGTATATTTCCCATACTTTTGCAAAAGTATGTGCTTTTAAAAAAAATTAATTTTAAATTGTAATTAGTTAATGTATCATCTGATATTAGTTTCAGGATAGAACACCCAGTGCCTTTTGCAACAACGTGGATAGAGCTAGAGAATATCATGTTAAGCAAAATGAGGCAGTCAGAGAAAGACAAATGCTACATGATTTCATTCACATGTGGAATTTAAGAAACAAAACAAACTAGCATAAGGAAAAAGAGAGAGAGAGAGAGAGAAAGGTAAACCAAGAAACAGAGACACTTAACTATAGAAAAAAAAATATTGTGTGCTTTCTAGTTTCAGGTATATCTTTTTAAAGCCACCTGTATTTAGATTCCATTTTTTTAATCCAGAGTGACCATTTTTGATTATTTATTTTCCTTAGAAGTACTGGATTTATTTATATATTTGGATTTATGTATATTTGTTGCACTATAATTTTTCCTCTTCTTTCTTAACTACTTTTGAATTGATCAAGTTATTTTAAATTTGTTTTTCTTCTCTATGAGACTGTTAGTTTCCGACTATTTTTATTCCTTTATTACTCAAGAGACTACAACATGAATCTTTGACTTAATAAGATTTACTGTGAGTGAGTACCTTGCTACTACCCTTAAAATGCTAAAATTTTAAAATAATGGGACATCATAGACCCCTCCTACCTTTTGTGTTATTGTTGCCAAACATTTTAAGTATACATATAAGTCAAACAACAAACATTATTATTAATATTTTGTATGTTTAGGCTTTTTATCGTTCTTTGTATTTTCTTGCATTTCCATGATTCTTCCAGGGCTAGTGAGAGAAGCTAACACAGATATAAATCAAAGAAATTGAAAAGGAAAGGAAAGAGTATTAAAACCCCCTGATTTACTACTACATGTCAGGGAGTGCATACTGTGTTGGTAACAATAAAATTAATCATTCATTTCCTGCATACCATAAGCCAGGCACTATCCTAACTCTCTATAATCAGTACATTTTTAAAGCTTCAGAAAAAAACCTGGAATTTGGTTTAGCCCCTTATGGAAATAGGGAAAGTTCACCTTTCAGTTATCAAGTATATATATAGTATGTCATTCCTTTTATGTGCTAGGAACTATTGTGCTGGAGATATACCAAAGAAGTAAATAGGCAAAATCCTGGTCATTCTGGTGGCTACTTTCTAGCTTGAGAAGATAGGCAATAAAAGCAAGCTAATACATGAATGATTATATGATGTGAGAGATGATGTTAAGTGCTATGGAAAAAAATAAAGTATACATTTGGTTTGCTATTTTATATAGGACTGAGATCACCTCAGAGACAAAGTTTTATTTGAGCAAATTCCTGTAGAAAATATCAGGCTTTAAAAATAAATTAGGGCCCAGAAAAGTTAAAAATTACAAAAATTCATGAAACTAATAAAATGCAGAGTCAGTCTCCTTAATTACAAAGTCTAGGTTTATTCCACTACTCCATAGAGGTGGGAAGACTAGAAGTAGGGAATATTAAGAGGAAAAAAAAAAATCAGGCCAGGAACTAATTTTAGCTTTTTCCATATTAATATTTCCTAAACTTATCAGTTTGGTTTTACTTCATCTATCTTGCTTCCTTGCTTAATGGCAAGGAAAATTCTTATTTCTCAAAATCAATATATATATAAGATGTCCCAAAAATTTTAATGCAACTCTAAACTTAAATAGATAAATAGAATATATTTACCTGCTTATTCATATAAATAACCAATCGTTTCATGTTGTACATGAGGAAACAAGGATACACACATTTTATGTTTAGTCAAAGCTCACTTAAGAACCTCTCTCTGTTTTCTTGTTCTCAGAGTCAATCAATACCAATTTAAAATACTTACTTTGATGAGAAAGACCAGCGAACATTGCTTTTATGTGAGGAAGTGTCAACCAATGAAAGCCCAATGTTTTCAGCTTTAAAACATAATATGTGTGTTTACTTGGGGTCTTAGGGATTGCAATCGGGGAGACACAGATGCCAAACTTGAAAGTGTTCTCCAGAGAGACATAGGAGGCTAGAGATTTTGAAAAGGAAAGGAGGGAAATTGCGAGTGTTGTTTTGAATGAAATGTGATTGGTGTGATTTAGCTGCAGTTACCACTAATCTACGTGTGCTTGGTTGCTATGGCTAGTGTTAGGCAGAAAGTCCATTTACATCCATTTTCACAGACAGCAGGTGACTTGGCTTTTAGCCACATTTAGTACAAATTCTGAGAATATGAGACAGAAAACATGCACAAGCCCCACTTCCTCAATGTCTTCCTGGCTCCATTTTCTATGAGCTCCTTAGCAGTGCTTTCTCCATTTTATTCTCTCTGTTATCAGTGGAAATATAAATTGCGTTTTAAAACATCTCCTTTTTTTTGTATACTTGTCTTCCATATCTCCCAAAACTTCACTGAACATTATTTTACATGGAAAGAATCTCATTGGAGTGGGGAGGTGAGAGAGGACTAATGAAAAGAAACTGAATTCCATGGAAGAGTAATCTCGTATGCACTAGGTGGGGTTGTCAGATAAAATGCAGAACACCCAGCTAAACGTATCAAATAAATGAGGCGATGAACAACAAGTAAGTTCTTTGTTTAGATATATCCCGAATATTGGATGGGACACTCTTATACTTTAAAAAAAAAAAAAGTTTTTTTCTGAAATTCAAATGTAACTTAAAATTTTGCATTTCCATTTATTAAATATAACAATCCTAGCATTAGGAATAGCTCAGAAACTGAGCCAATTCAGCAGAAACAGAACTTGGACTAAGAAGGAAAATAGACTCTCATGAAATAGGCCATCTTACTCTTTTCTGTGACTTCAAGAGTTTTGGATGTCCAAAAGTAATAGACAGGATATTAGAGATTGTGGGGAAAAGGTGGTTGCGATAATCCAATCTAGTTATTGGGGGTAGGGACAGGAAACTTCACTTGAAATTTGAGTTTTTATATTAAAAAAAAAAACCTTTATAATAACATTCCTTTCTCTGAAAGCAGAACATTGAGTTTCCTAGGTTTAATTAATTGATTGAGCTTTAATACCTCTCTCTTGTCTTAATCTCTTTAAATAACTACTCTGGAAGATTCTTCCAGTTCTGTTTTTCTATTCCATAAAAGCAAATCCATACATATGTGCAATGTGCACGTGACAGAACACCTTAAATGCCGCCTAACAAGAAGACTGATTCTAAAGAAAACAGTTCTAATGATGCTTGTTAATCATTATGGTGATTCTTTTAGAATTTAATTATGCTATATTCTCATTACATGGCATATTTTAGAAATCATCCCATGTATTTATCAATTGGTATTTTCAAATGTAAATAAATATGTATGTGTAAAACCATGCTGAAGTTATTCACATACAGTAAACATGACTTAATGATATTCGTGGGAAAACTAGTACATACTTGAAACCATATTGTATGGTGTGTTATATTGATAGAGATGTCAAGTTAAAAAGTGTTTATTAACATTGCTAAAGATGTAAGACTAAAACAGCAACAAGGAAACATAGAAATAATTTTACAAAATCATAAATTTATATTGATATCACATTGAAATGATTAATACGTTGATACAAATTACTATGACATGCAGTATTATTTGCTAGTTAACTATTAATTGGATATATCCATTGATTGTGTTTCTTTATCAATCAGTTGTAGTGAGAATAGCTGACAAGGGTGATCTAAGTCTATAATTAATCTTAGATTATTCACTTTTATTTTGCAATGTCATAATGAATTTCTCCTTCATATAAAATTTCATTTGAGTATTTTTTTCACAACTAAAATAAAAATACACAAAATGATGGAAACCCAAACTGTATGAAAGTAACTACAATTACTAGTAACTGTCAAATAGAAATTAACAAACTGTTTTTACATAGCAGTAGAGGCTTTGAGTGCCCTAAGCTTATCAAAAATGTTTAAAGGAAGTTTTCATTTATATTCCAGTGCACTGCTTCTAAAGGTCATTTTTCTTTTTTTTTTTTTAAAGATTTTATTTGACGGAGAGAGATCACAAGTAGGCAGAGAGGCAGACAGAGAGAGAGAGGGGGATGCAGGCTCCCCGCTGAGCAGAGAGCCCGATGCGGGACTCGATCCCAGGACCCTGAGATCATGACCCTAGCGGTCATTTTTCTAAAGAATGCACAAAAAGGCAAAGAAGATTCATTTATTCTCATATTACCCCCTCATCAAAACTAAGACTGAATTGCCATAGGAAAATATGATATTGGCCACATTTTCTAAGACAGTGACATCTATTTTACCTGGAATTTTTAACGTTTCAGACTTAAGAGACAGAAGAAAAAATAAGATCTAACATTTAATATTTTGCCTACTCCCTGCTTGTATCCTTCAGGTTCTCCACAGGAAATAGACTTTACATTTAAACAGAGTATATTTGAAATATATCTGAGGAAATATTAAGGAAAGAACTATTTACAAAATGTGGGCAGTTAAGGAAAACCAGAAAGGTTGGGTAAAGCATGACAGGACTAGCAGGAGCTCTGAGCTAATGCTCAGATTTGAAGAGGCAAGAGGATGAAGCAATCACTAGAACCTGGAAATATATAGTGGTAAGAGGGTCTCTGAGGTAGGAGCTGTGGTGTCTAACAGACTTCTCAGGAGTCAGCAGAATACATACCCCAATCTCAACTTTCTCCTTCCATCGTGTCCTTTCTAGTGGCTTTCACTGGTCACACCAGTCCTAGGGTAAAGGAGCTCTTGATACAGTTTAACACATTAACTTCCCAGGAAACACAATAGGGTGGGAGGGAAGAAGAGGAGATCTGGAGTAGCAAATAAAAATATCCAATATCATCCACCTCTTTTATTTTCAGTATTTATTCCTGTCTTTTTCATGATGAAAAATTTGTGTACCCATACAAAATATTTCATTTTATCATATTTCATTTAATCATGGGATGAGAGCACTGTAGATAGACTTCCACTTAAAACAATAAATTTTGGGATGCCTGGGTGGCTCAATTGGTTAAGCAGCTGCCTTCGGCTCAGGTCATGATCCCAGTGTCCTAGGATCGAGTCCCACATCGGGCTCCTTGCTTGGCAGGGAGCCTGCTTCTCCCTCTGCCTCTGCCTGCCACTCTGTCTGCCTGTGCTCGCTCTCTCTCTCTCTCTAACAAATAAATAAATAAATAATAAAATCTTAAAAAAAAAACAAACAAACATGAAATTTTAGCCACCTCCATTTCTTAATAAAAGGAGGAGGGAAAGAAACAATTCACATAACATTTGCCTTTAACAGTCCCATGTCTATAACTTCCAACTTTCAACACCCATTTAAGGCCCCTTTTACTCTCTCAGTCACCTAAAATGGATAGGACTCTTTACCAACTGGGGTGGCCCAAACCTTCAGTCTTGAGATCTGAATCTTTCCTGTCTGTCTTTATCTGACTACTGCTGCGGTTGAGTAATGGGCAGGTGGAGATAGGTAGGGAAAGTAATCACGCTCACAGAAATCCCAAAAATGTGGAGGTGTGGGGAAACCAGAGATAAGGGGACAATTTAGACCACCCTACCCTAGATGTGTGGGGTAGAGGACCACGCTGCCCTAGGTATGTGGGGTGGGTGTCCTTATGATAATCACCTGTGACCAACAAGAAATAACCAGACTCTAAAAAAGAAGTAAGCCATTGAAGGTGTTATCACTAGTCTCTGCTCAATGGTGACATCAGTAGAAATGGTAAAAGTATTTAGGTTCCCTGATTAGCTTTCTACAAAACACCAATCCTAAAGGCCCTCATTGGCAACCTTCTGCTCTTGAGAGCTTTTTTTGTATCTTCACTTAATAAACTTCTATTGCTTTACTCACTTTCCTTTGTCTGGGAGACTCATTCTTTGACTCCATGAGACCAGAACCTAGCTCTCCTACATCACAGTGTTCCATTGACTATCACTAAGTAAAGGGGTGCTAAAAGTACTAAAAGCCAGTGAGTCCTCTGGTTCCAGGCATTGTCTTCCTTGTCCCATTGTGTAGCAGCTGTCAATTTTTTTCCTTGATAATGGAGATCCATCACTTCACCTGGAGAGTGACCCTCTTCTCTGCATGGCATGAAAAGCACAGAGAGCAATTTCAGTTTATTTCCAGGGGTGTTACTGTGTTCCCCAATAGAAGCATTTCTTCCTTGGACATTAGGACTTTGAAAGCCACTGAAATCAAAGGCACAGAGACAAGAAGCAAAAATCTTTCCAGTGACTTAATTTTTTCCCAGTGATTTACTTTACATAATAGTAAGAAAGGTTTCACTTTCAACCCATTAGTTTCAATGTTGTATGTATCTAGTTTTTTAGTGAAGATAATATCATATGTGGCTTTTGGTCTATGACATATGCTATATGAGGAATGGGGAATACCATGACTTCCCTCCCAAGCTTTTAGCTGGTTGTTCACCATTCTAAAAGTTAGCTGTCAATGAATCATAAGCATATGCTAAGTAAGTGAATTCTGTGGATGTCAACTCATTGCTTTCATTGCTTTACTTTTTTGACTGGGGTGATGGTATGTCACATATAATAGAAATGGATATCTGGTAGTCCTTGAATAGTCACTGGCAGAGTGTTACAGTAGGAAGGCTCATTTGCATCCCAGACATCTGCCTATCCCTGTGTGGGGGTATAGATGATAGATATGATAATAGGGGCCCATGTAATCCAGTGTGCTACCAGGTGGATTGGTCTTCTTTTGGAAAATAATACTATATCAGATGACCAGAATTAGACTCTGGGGTCTGACGACAGATAGTTTAGCCTTGGTAAAGATGATTTCAGCCATAGCTGAAAATTATGCATGGCTTTTACGCTAACCTTCATGAACTACCTGATATATGAATCTGTCGGGCAAGCAGAAAAATATCTGGAAAAGAATCAGTGACATCCATATGAAGGGTCATGGTCTTCAACCTTTTATTTTAAGCCTTCCCTGAAATGGATCTTTTCTGATGCTTGTTTATGAAGAATACAGTTATTTTCAATATCGATGCCTAAAGTCCATTCAGTTACTTATTGGCCAGACTTAACCACCAATCTGGCAAATTTTTCACTGCAAAGCCTTGATCCACCTTCCAACCCATTAGCCTACATGGGTATTTTTCTTAGACAGTCTCTTCTTCCACATGAAGGGGACAAACATATCTACTGCCCAAGTGCTTCCACTGGGAGGATTTCCCTTTATTTGTAACTTTCAGGCCTCCCTTGAGTGGAGCTGTGATACAGCAGCTATCCACTTCCAGATAATGTCAATGTACTGTGCAGGTGTCTGTTTTTCCTCCAACATAATACGATCACAGGGAACTCCTTGGGAAGCTTGAGCTGTGATGTGAAGGAGAGGCAGTAAAGCAGAAGGAACAGCTACTTTGCATTTCTAAGGTATCTGCTTATGCATTGTACTTGCTTCATCTGGTCTGGCTTTGTTATGTTCTTACACACTTCATCTCCTGTTTTCAGTAGATGTTGGAAATATATAACTGGATTTTATGTTTAGTGAATTAAATAATGCCCAAATCACTATAGACATCTTAGGTCACAGTTTTATATGGTGCTTTATTATTAGGAATTTGGATTCTAGAAACATTCCAGGAACAACTTTTCAAATGGCCCCTGAAGTCTGCAGAAGGAACATTTTACAATGGGAATATGCAGATTACCTGGGTGAGGGGATTTCCAGATGTTGAACCCACGAAAACTCTTATTCCTGGAGAAAGGGAGTATGGCCTTGGTCTAAAACTCTAAGTCTGAGCTCTGAGTCTTCTTGAGGTCTGTCAGAGACTCCACTGCCAGCTCTGTCTTTTTCTACTTCAGAGAGGGGCGACTTTTTCTATGAAGGGACAGATAATAAATATTTCAGGCTTCATGAGCTATCCAATCTCTGCCACAACTATCCATCTTAGCCGTAGCATGAAAGCATCCAGAAGCAATAAATAAAGAAGCTTAGCTATATGCCAATAAAAGCTGCTTTATGGACATGGGGATTTGGATAGCATGTAATTTTCCTATGTTGTAAAATGCTCTTCTTATTTTGATATTTTTTCAACTACTTAATAATAGAAAAACTATACTTGGTTCATAGACTGTACAAAAGCAGAGGGGCCAGATTTGGCCTGGGGACTGTAGTCTGGCATCCCTGATCTAGGGGGTTGTGAGGCCCAAGTGTCAGGGCAGCTTGAACTGCAGGCTAGACCTCCTGAATAAATTGCTCTTGCCTCCGAAATGAACAGTTTTATGGGTTAGCCATAAAAGTATTGAAGTGGCATACCAATGTGTGGTGTGAATCGCCTTTAAAATCCGAAGACACCATGAAGCATGGTGACTCCCTCTTCGTGGTAGATGATGGGACAACTTACTTCTCACTTTAGAAAGGATATTCTGCTATTATAAAGAACCATAGGCTCCTAGAAACTCTACAATGTGGCAGGCCTGTAAACATTTATAGAATTTATCTGTCATTGTCTGGCAGACATGAATCCTACTGGGGCATCTAGAATGTTTATGGCTCCCTGAACACCATATCTGTTTGGCATGGTATTTTCAATATAAGTGAGTAGCACAGAAGATGTTCTGTGATGTATCAAGAAGATCAAGGTCCCTCTAGACCACAGGATAATAGCTGAAGAGCTAATGTAGGCCTGTGACAGCACAGTAAATGCATACTGCTGCCTGTGACACAGAAATCCAAATTGCTTCTTATTGTATGTGCTTATAGAAAAAAAATTTAAATCCTATTTCATTAGGTGCACATTTGGTGATTTGTTTCAGAATAATCTATCTGGAACTGCAGCAGTATGACAGAATTTGTTTATCTTTCTCTGGGTAATAGATTACATAAACAGTCCAGGCATGATTCAGTGTTTAAATAGGGTTAGGAATCCAGGTCTTTCCATGTGTTGATGAACTCTTCCTGTCTGTTGGGTGTTTTTGTCTGCATAATTCACCACTGTGTCTGTAACTTACTTAGCCGGAAGGAGTAAAAAGAAAGTGAAGGATGTCCATTCCTTTGACCAGCACATTTTGGGAAATAAACCCATCGCTTCCATCAATATCCCATTGACCAAAACTTAGTCACCAGGCCAGAACCAGCAACAAGAAGGAAACCTGGGTAACATATCTTTAGCTGCCTCCCCATGCCCCAGACTTAGGGATTCTATCATTAATAAAAGGTGAGTGAATGAGTGCTGGGCTAGTGTCTAATTTATTTTTACATAGGAACAACTTTTTAAAAGAATTCCAACTTCCTGTCCAAATTACCAGGACTCGTTCATAGGTATTACTAGATTGAACACAACAATTAAGTATCTTAACGGATAATAGATGATTAAAACTAGAGAAAAATTTGAGATTATTTAATCCTAAACCTTTTCACATAAGGATAAAGTGAATCTCAGAAAAAAGGAAATTTATTTAATGCAGCAGAACTTCTTCCTGGAGTTCTCCAACTTTAAAACTTTTTTTTTTTTAAGATTTTATTTATTTATTAGTTAGAGAGAGAGAGAGAGAGAGCGAGCACAGGCAGACAGAGAGACAGGCAGAGGCAGAGGGAGGAGCAGGCTCCCTGCCGAGCAAGGAGCCCGATGTGGGACTTGATCCCAGGACGCTGGGATCATGACCTGAGCCGAAGGCAGCTGCTTAACCAACTGAGCCACCCAGGCGTCCCATCCAACTTTAAAACTTTATAAAGTTCTCCAACTTTATAGTCTCTCCCCTTTCCATTAGCTCCTCCTGCTGATCATGTTACATCTCCATTTTGTGTATGGATAAAAAGAAGCATGGTACATAGTCTGGCTGCTAGAGTCTAACCCACAGGAACCAATAATCTAATAAGAAAATATGTATGCAAATAATTAAGAACAAATTAAAACATAATAAAATAAGTGAATTCATAAAATGTTGAAACAAAGAAAAAGTATTTCATTCCCATGTCTGAAAGATAGGATGGTCAATGCATGAGGTATCTTTGGTATCAAGCATACCTTTGTAATAAGACTATATTAATTACAAATGAACTGGGGTGCCTGTGTGGCTCAGTGGGTTAAAAATAATAAATGAAGGACTACCTCTGTTCTCTACAGAATTTCAAATTCAAATTGGGCTACAGTGGACAAAAAAATGTAAACACCAAACTTAATAAGATAAAATTTAATTTATAGTAATGTATTGAAGACTTAATTAGCAGCATGTCTTTATATTCCTCCAAAAATGCTAATAGAGTTTATTTACATGATCAGCATCTACCATCAACATGCACTACTCAAAACACTGATTCTAAAATCGTGAGCACCATAGAATTTTATCTCTAAGGAACTAAATGGAGTTTAGAGACCTCATGAGTCAATACAAGTAAAGTGCTTATATTGTGCCTGACATATTGGAAATGCTATATTTGTTGATGTTTCAGTATTGTTCTTCAGTATTATTACTTATAACAATATTCACATCTACAGTTTTATTGATTTTTTATTGACCACGTGCTAATCATCAAGACATCTACAATGTTCCACTGGGTGATGGTTATGCCTCATGTAAGTTTTCTTATATGAATAAATATATTCACTCATTGGTCATTTTTTTTTTAATTTTTTTTTTTTAATTTGATAGACAAAGATCACGAATAGGCAGAGAGGCAGGCAGAGAGAGAGAGGAGGAAGCAGGCTCCCCAGCAAGCAGAGAGCCCGATGTGGGGCTCGATCCCAGGACCCTGGGATCATGACCTGAGCCGAAGGCAGAGGCTTTAACCCACTGAGCCACCCAGGTGCCCCTCATTGGTCATTTTTAACTAACTTTCATGTGATGGTAACTGTAAATATGTTATGATGTTATACCACATACTTATAGGAGTTATGTGGATAGGAAATGAATTGTAAAATTATAAATTATAAAATGTTATATATACAGTATATGTCAGACTTATAGAGAAAGTTAAGGCTAATTTTCTTTTGAGGATAAAATTCATCCTCTATTTTTATGGGGTATGGTACATGAACTGAAACTTAGATTTCTTGCCAGACACCTAGTTCAGGAAGGGGAGGAGTGTATGGGGATGAGACCAGAGATGGTACATTCCATAGAAGGAGGCAACAGTGAGGAAAAGCATGGGCATTTTGGAAGCTTTAAGTAATTATGGGATGGGATATGGTTCTGAACAGGGTGAGCAGTGAGGAGGAAAAGGAATGCAAAAGCTGGTCTTAAAACACCTTATATGCTAAGTTAGAGTTTGATTTCTCCTCCAATCAAATGGAAACCATTTAAATAAATTCTAGCATCTATAAATAAATTCTAGCATTAATTTGGGTAAAAATAAACAAATGCATATGCACGTGTGTGTGTGTGTGTATGTGTGTGTGTGTGTGTATGAATTGCAGTATCTTAAGGGGTACTATTATAGTTTCTACTTTTTAGTTTTGCCAAAAGAATTTTTAGTATAATGGGCTGGCAATACTTGATCTGAAATATGTTTCAGCTGACTTTCCTCTAGATTTTCATGATTCAAAGCAAAGTCATTTGGGGTGTACTGTTACTTCCACTGGTATTTCATTTAACATGTTATTAATGAATTTACTCTGAAAGCTAAATAGTTGGGTTTTGTCCATGGAGTTGATAAGACATGGCAGAGCAGGTCACACTTGCCATCAATGTCATTGATTTTTTTTTTTTAAGATTTTATTTATTTATTAGTTAGAGAGAGAGAGTGAGCGAACACAGGCAGACAGAGAGGCAGGCAGAGGCAGAGGGAGGAGCAGGCTCCCTGCTGAGCAAGGAGCCCGATGTGGGACTCGATCCCAGGATGCTGGGATCATGACCTGAGCCGAAGGCAGCTGTTTAACCAACTGAGCCAGCCAGGCATCCCATTGTCATTGATCTTTAATGGTAACCTGAAGACTCTCTCCCTTTGGAGAAGAGAGAGTTGTTCAGCCTGAATGTTCATCTGATGTTGGCTTTTGTACAGAGACCAGTAACCACTTTGTCAATTACAATCCACAGGAATTTCTGATCTTTATAAAAAATAGAAAATTTAGTTTCCACATGCCAAATTTCTAAGAAATGCTCCTATTATCACTCCCCCAGCTCATAGTTACTTTTTGATTCAAACCTATAAGGAATTATACTGAATTATCTAATGAGGAATCACATTTTCTGAAATCTAATGTGGAAGCTGGGGACCAAGGGTCCAAGTTTATGTGTAAGGATTTTTTCAAAAATCATCGAAATTGAATATAAAAAAATAGAAACATGTCATTTCCACCTGGGATAGTCAAGGAAAACTTTATTGGATTAGATGAAATTTAAAATGGATTTTGGAGGAAGGAAGGAATTTTCTAGGACACATCTTGTGTATAAATCATATTAGAAGCTGAATCAATATGTAATAAATACAAGATGAAGTTAGTGGGCAAAATTTAATAAATTATAATTTTACTGTATTAGGCTATTCAAAGGGAAAAATTTAGATGAAACTGAAAGGACAGTGGAGATTAGATTATAGAAGCTTTTCAATTGCAGACCTAAGAATTTTAATATTGTTTAGACAACAAGAAGTCTGAGTAGTTTTGAGAGCAAGGAGGCAACATGATTAAAAAGGCTTTTTAATAATATTATACTGGTGGCATTTGTGCAGGATAAATTGATAGAGGCAGACAAGAGAATTTGGCACAGCTCTCCAGAACTTTTTTTTAAATTTCCAGGTATGAAGACATAAGGCCTAAAGATAACACTTGCAAGAAATAAATGTTAAAAAATAATTCAAAGTAGTCAAATGATATTATTAATGATTGCTTACTGAGAATAAAAGAAAGAGTATATGTCTAAATATGACTTTAAGGTGTTAAACCTGCAAGACCATAAACTTAGTGCTTGTGAATAATGATAAGAAATTAGAAGATTATTTAAACGTATTAAGACTGAGTTACCCACAAGAAATAAAAGTTAAAATGGCCTTAAGAAATGTATGTTTAGAATACAAATAAATGATACTGGAGATATCAAGAGAGAAAGTACTATGACATAGTTGTTGGGGTAAGAAAAAGTGTGAATATGTTGGAAAGAAAGAAATATCAAGAAAAAAGATAGATTGTAATTCTGTTCATTTTCCATCCACCAGGGTACTAACATAGTCTATGTATTCATAATCAGCAAAGGGTTTTTTGTTTTTGTTTTCAGTTTTTTTTTTTTCAAATTCTTGCCTATCAACTCATATATAGTTATAATTCTCAGTAAGTCCTGACCTCCAAAAGAATAAAGAAAAAGACAAGGATTCCTAGTAGTTAATGAGGTAGTATGAAGTGAAGAAATAATCTGAAAAATAAGAAAATTAATTTGAAGTAAATAAATTTCTATGTCAAAAGGCATAGACATAAGTGACTTATTCAGGAAATTCAGTAATGTCCAGAAAGAAATCCCTCATTACAGTAAATTTTCACATCCTAATATATTCTGTGGTTGATTTATTTTAGAGAGGTGCCTAAGTATGTTCACTTAATGGCAATTACTGAAAACTAATAAAATAACAAATCCTTTTTACTCACCTTTAGGAGAAATGCAAAACCAGTTTTCACAAATCTCATAAAGAATAAACAATATGATGTCAACTGGAAAGGTTAATAATCAGAAAATCATTCTTCTCAACAAAATACCAAATGATGAAACATTTGGGAAATGTGTTAATTTTTTACCAAAACTTAGCAGCTTAAAACAATATCTATTGATTATACCCACAGTTCTATAGGTCAAAAGTCCAGGCTGACTCAACTAGTTTTTCTGCTTAGGGTCTCACAAGGCTGAAGCCAAGCTAGGTAAACTATTTTTTAGAGGCTCTAAGGAAGAATCCATATTAAAGTTTATCCAAGATATCTTCAGAATCTAGTTCCTTTTGGCTATAGGCCTGAGGTCCCCATTTCCTTGTCTACTGGTGGCCTGTATAGGCCCCCAGAGTCAACTTTCTAATCCTTTCTACATAGCCTTCTACATACTCAAGCTACCAATAATGCCTTGAGCCTTCTTCAAGCTTTAATTCCTCTGACTTGTTCTGTTGACAGCAGCTAGAAAAAGGACTTTTTTTTTTAAAGGGTTCGTGTGTTAAATTACAAACACTGAGTAGTCTTCTTTTTGGTTAACTCAAAACTAACTACTTGGTAACTTTAATTGCGTTGACAAGTTCTCTTTGTCATATAATGGAACTTAATCACAGTTCCTAAAGTTAGAGAGAAACCATGGGCAGGAGGCTCATTTTGCCTACCAAATGGAATGTTTGTTTTACTTTTATACTAGATTATTTAAATTTTCAAGATCTCTTTAAGGTAAGATTTCTTGCATTTTTTATGACTTTGCCATTCATATTTGTCCTATTGGTTTTATGAACCCTTTGTCTCAAGCGTTAATTCTTCCTTTTTTGTTTTTTGGTTTTTTTGTTTGTTTGTTTGTTTTGTTTGCTTGTTTGGTATCTCACTTTCCTGGTATTTTGATATGACTCAGAGATATATTGGCAATTTATTTTTGTTTTTGGAAATACCCATTCAGCAGGTAAGAATCTATGGCAGATGGAGGTGGCTGGTTTTCTGGATGTTGACAGACCTCCCCCGATCAGGGGTGGTGAGTAGTCCCTTGGAGTACTGCCTTCCAAGTTAGTCCAAGCATCTCACTCACTGCTTTAGTCTTTGGCCAAATGCTCTGCTGAGCTAAGCCCAAGGAGGCAGGTTGTGCAGGTATTCAAGATAAGCCAGTCCAAGTGGCTCAGATGACTCTCCCTATAGCCTTAGGAGTCTCCCAAACTTTCTCTACTAAAGTACATCCTTCTCTTGCTTATGATCTTTTCCATAATTATTTCTTAATATATCCAACTTTACCTGCTTTTTCACTTTCTAGAAGACCTCAACCTTGCATACTTTCTTGTTTTGTTGGAATATAAGTATATTTTGTCATTTCCTAGGATTTTAAGAGTAAGGGGATTATCATCTTGATCCCATTACAGAGCATTCACTTAGTAAAAAATTCACCTTAATGTAGCAAGAGCTACAAAGATGTATAAGACATGATTCTTTGCTTTTGAGAACAAGATATGTTAAATAATGAATTCATTCATTTGGGTCTTACATTTAGTAAATACATATTCAATTCAAGTTACCAAACATTATGGTACTTAGATAAAATGACAATAAATATGGGCATAGTCCCTGGCTTAATAGAGGTTACAAACTAAGTATGATATGCAAAACTAGACGAGTATTTACAATTAGGCATGATGAGTATCATGATAGGTGAAGAACAGCAAACCACAGAAACACATTGTAGGCTAAAACAATCTAGATGGGGTGGGGAGGGGATGGTTGGGAAAGAATAGCCGTCTTAGTCTGAGATCTGAAAACAAATAAACAAGAAAATAATTGTCTGATAAGACTAATATTCTAGAGAAAGGTGTTTTCTCTGGTTTGAAGTGCCATTCCTGTAGTTACATAAGTTTCTTTGGCTCTGACCTTATCATTTCCAAAGTACTGCAGTCTTCAGGTAGATTTTCAGTTAACGCGAGTGAAAACTATATTCCCATTCATTTAGTTACATGGCAATGGTGAGGCTGATATGCATGATATCTACCTCGTCATCATAGTAGTTCCCATACAGAATATCAATCCATGTATTCATTCAATAAATTATTAAGTATATGAGAACAATTACCTGTTAAGTTTTTTGTAATTATATGAATATTTCTGCTTATATAAATAGCACATTTGAACATAAGAAAAATTGGA
This sequence comes from Taxidea taxus jeffersonii, assembly GCA_003697995.1. Lineage (NCBI taxonomy): Eukaryota > Metazoa > Chordata > Mammalia > Carnivora > Mustelidae > Taxidea > Taxidea taxus. The sequence continues at coordinate 1,453 of ML103690.1, read as the reverse complement.
AACAAAAAAGAAACTTTACCCCTAAAAATTTATTATGATACCTTAATTAATTCTTTTGCTTCACCTTCAGTTTTTTTTTTTTTTTAAGATTTTATTTATTTATTTGACAGAGAGAGGGAGAGAGAGCAAGGAAGCACAGGCAGAGGCAGAGGGAGAAGCAGGCTCCCCGCCGAGCAAGGAGCCCGATGTGGGACTCGATCCCAGGACGCTGGGATCATGACCTGAGCTGAAGGCAGCCGCTTAACCAACTGAGCCACCCAGGCGTCCCTCACCTTCAGTTTTTAAAGAAAATAAAATTTCTGAAGATATTATAGAATTCATTGAGAGGATCCCAATAGTTCTCAAAGGAAGTAAATTACATACTAATTATATGACTGAAAAATAAAATCACAATTCCTTAGTAATCCAAGAAAAGAAATACCTTTACAGAAGAATTTCAACAAGTGAAGTTTTTCTTTCCTTATTGAATCTAAGCTGTATTTAATCAAGGCCTGAGAAGACTGCTAAGTTCCTTTTCTTATGTTTAACAAGGAAAAAGACCTCCAAAAATAGATTTTTGTTTCTTAGTATACTCTCAGTCACTGACATTTCAAATCTCAACTAAATTTGTACTTTAACAGATTAATTCAAGGGGAGGGCAGAAGGAATATTCCATACAAATAAAAAAAATAACATCAATTTTTAAAAAATGATCAATTTGTGTTCTCTGTATATTAAAAAAGAATGAGGTACTTTGAAATAGCTTTATTGAGGTCTACCAATAAACAAAGAACTGTACATATTGAACGTGTATAATTTGGACATGTGCAAACATTTGTGATACCATTGCCACGATTGAGGTCATAGATATATCCCGCTAAGCTTTGTGTCTTGTGTCTCTGGCTCTGTGTATGCGTGTGTCTGTGTGTGTATTAGTGTGGTTATAATACTTAACACAATGTCTGCCTTCTCAACACATTTTGAAATGAAAGAGGTCTGTCTTTTTTCCTTTGTTTGTAGAAATAGAAGATCTCTCTTGATGATCCAGTATCCTGCTAAGAGTGTAAACTAAGCAACAAAGTGGACTATCTCCTGATTATCTTTCACTGAAAGTAAAACTTTGCTTCCTGTCACCCCACTAAAAGTATACTGGAATGACTCTAAGAATGTACCTAAATGAACGAATCTACAACACAGATAGATTCGATACTGAGTCTTGCACAACAATAAATTGAAGGTTTAACTGCCTGAAGCATACATACGATCTATTTGATGGCAATTATATTTGTGGAACCAATTCGCGCACGAAATTTTCCAAGATATATTTCTGAGGGAAGAAATTGCAAGAATAAACTGCACAGGTCCTCAGGACTTGGTTTAACCTTGCAAAAAGTTATTGACTATTGGTAGATTTTTTTTCCCACGTATGAGGAATATGTGTGGCTAAGTTGGTGTCAAATTTAATAAGCAAAAA
>RCUC01138558.1:0-21260 GCA_003697995.1 Taxidea taxus jeffersonii | reverse complement strand
TCTGACTGTCGCAGAGAGCAGAACTCTCTCTGAAAGCAGGACCATGGCTCTCATCATGCACAGCCTCTCCCTGACTGAGGGCCATGAGACCAGGATGAGAGTTAGTAAGGGCAGATCACATATGTGAGCAGAGTTTAAAGACATCAAGCCCCACTGGGAGCTCACCAGAGAGCTGAAGAAGAGTGTGCTGAGCATGTTAGCAAGATGGGCCCCTGGATAAGCTAGGAAGGAAAGATGGGAAGAGCCTACCTTCTGGGAGCACTGTGCAATGGTATGAATGTCTGAGTTGATGGTTTGGAAGGCCTCGGTGAAATCCGTGAGCTCTGTTATGAGTTGCTGACTGCGGGTCCAACACTCACTCTGCACATGGGTAAGAACATCCTTCCTGATGCTCTCCAACTTGGATTCTGAAGACAGGAGAGGGTTAGGTGTGAGGGGTATATGAAAGAGAAGAGGTGCTGGGGAATTGCTGTGGATCCAGAGTGGGGAAGGAGTAAGGGGGAAGCCAGACCATGAATTCATTCCCTCACTCAGTGAGCCCTTACTGGACCCGTGCCCAGTGTCCAGTCAGCTGCTATTCACTGGTGTGATCCACAGCTATCTGCAGCTATTAAAGACTGAACTGGGCACCAGGAGACCAGAGTGAGTGAGTGAGACAGAAACTGTTCCCACCCTCTGAAGTTCACAATATGCTTGCAGAGACAAACAAACACACAATCACAGACCAGTGTGATAAATGCTCTGCAAGTGCCCGGGAGCCCTGAGCATGACATAGTGAAAGGAGAGGAGGCCTGAGGAGGCTAGGAAAGGCCTCCTCTGGGAGGAAACACCAGAGGGAATGTGTCAAGCAGCTAATGCTCCAAAAAGCAAATCCATGCCAAGCAGATGAAATAGCACGTGCAAAGGCACAGAAGTGACATGTTCATGAAGAGCAGAATGCCCTATTGGTATGAAAGTTTTCTGTTTGGGGGGCCTTAGTGGTTTTGCTCTAGTAGAAGAGGTACCAAGAAGAATGTGTAATCTGCCCTTTGTTTTTAAGGATTAAAAGAAAGGAGCTCTCCAATGGATATGGGGCTAGAAGGTAATCCTAGAGGCTGCCTTTGGTGATAGGGACACCTCCGCTGTTTCCAAGGGCAGGAATAACACCAGCACGAGGTCTCACCAAACCACCGACACCACCAAGATACAACTGATTATAGGAAACACCATTACTGGGCGCCTGGGTGGCTCAGTTAAGCGACCGATTCTTAATCTCATCTCAGGTCTTGAACTCAGGATCATGAGTTCAAGCCCCACACTGGGCATGGAGCTTACTTACAAGAAAAGAAAAAGAATAAAGAAATATGAAAAGATGGGCGCCTGGGTGGCTCATTGGGTTCAGCCTCCGCCTTCAGCTCAGGTCATGATCTCAGAGTCTTGGGATCCAGTCCCGAATCAGGCTCTCTGCTCAGCAGGGAGCCTGCTTTTCCCTCTCTCTCTGCCTGCCTCTCTACTTGTGACCTCTCTCTCTCTGTCAAATAAATAAATAAAATCTTAAAAAAAAGAAATATGAAAAGCAGTATACCATAAAATGCAGCATAGAATTCTTGCTCAGTACAAATCATATACAATATCAACTACTTTGCCTGTATTAATCCTTTTAATCCTCACAAAAACCCTAGGTAGATAATATCATTGTCCCTGTTTTACAGATAAGCAAACTGAGCCTTAGAGGGGTTCAACAACATTATCAATGTGACACAATGGCAACAAAAGTCCAGGACCAGATGGCTTCACAGGCAAATTCTACCAAAAATTTAAAGAAGAGTTAATACCTATTCTCTTCAAAAGTATTCTAAAAAATAGAAAAGGAAGGAAAAACTGCATTCATTCTCTGCGGCCAGCATTACTTTGACACCAAAGCCATATAAACACGCCACTAAAAAAGGGAACTTCGGGGTGCCTGGGTGGCTCAGTGGGTTAAAGCCTCTGCCTTCAGCTCAGGTCATGATCCCAGGATCCTGGGATTGAACCCCACATTGGGCTCTCTGCTCGGCAGGGAGCCTGCTTCCCCCTCTCTCTGCCTACTTGTTATCTCTCTCTCTCTGCCGAATAATAAATAAAGTCTTTAAAAAAAATAAAATAAAAAAGGGAACTTCAGGCAACATCCCTGATGAACACAGATGTAAAAATTCTCAATAACATTCTAGCAAACAGAATCCAACAATACATTAAAATAATCATTTCACCAGATTCAAGTGGGATTTATTCCTGGGCTGTAAGGATGGTTCAATATTTGCAAATCAATCAATGTGATGCATCACATTAATAAAGGATAAGAATCACGATCCTTTCAGTAGATGCAGAAAAAAGCATTTGACAAAGTACAACAAGCATTCATGATAAAAACCCTCAACAAAGTAGGTTTAGAGGGGATATACTTCAGCATAATAAGGGCCAGATACAAAAACCCACCACTAATGTTATCCTAAATGGGGAAAAACTGAGAGCTTTCCACTACAGTCAGGAATAAGACGGGGATGTCCACTCTCACCATTTTTATTCAAGATAGTATTAGAGAGGTGCCTGGGTGGCTCAGTTGGTTAAGCACCTGCCTTCGGCTCAGGAAAGGATCCCAGCATCCTGGGATCCAGCCCTATGTTGGGCTCTCTACTCAATCAGGAGTCTGCTTCTCCCTTTGCTCCTCCCCTCCCCCTCTCACGTTTTCTCTCTCAAATAAATAAATAAAATCTTAAAAAAAGAAGAAGATAGTATACTGGAAGTCCTAGTCACAGCAATCAGACGACAAAAAGAAATAAAAGGCATCTGGATCAGCAAGGAAGAAGTTAAATGTTCATTATTTGTAGATGACATGATACTGTTTTTATTTATTTATTTGTTAGAGAGAGTGAGAGCGCGCAAGCACAGGCAGACAGAGAGGCAGGCAGAGGCAGAGGGAGAAGCAGCCTCCCTGCCAAGCAAGGAGCCTGATGTGGGACTTGATCCCAGGACGCTGGGATCATGACCTGAGCCGAAGGCAGCCGCTTAACCAACTGAGCCACCCAGGCATCCCGACATGATACTGTTTTTAGAAAACCTTAAAGACCACCAAAAAACTGCTAGGACTAATAAACAAATTCAGTAAAGTTGCAGGATACAAAATAAATGTGCAGAAATCTCTTGCATTTCTCTACACCAATAATGAAACAGCAGAAAGAGGAATTAAGGAATGAATCCCATTTACAACTGCACTGAGAATAAAAAGACACCTAGGAATAGATTTAACCTAAAATGTGAAAGACCTATACTCTGAAAACTATAAAACACTGATGAAAGAAATTGAAAAGGACACAAAGAAATGGAAAGACATTCCATGCTCATGGATTGGAAGAACAAATACTGTTAAAATGTCTATACTACCCAAAGCAATCTACACATTTAATGCAATCCCTATCAAAATACCAGTAGCATTTTTCCACAGAGTTAAAATAAACAACCCTAAAATGTGTGTGGAACCGCAAAAGGTCCTGAATAGCCAAAACAATCTTGAAAAAGAAACAAAAAGCTGGAGGCATCACAATTCTAGACTTGAGGTTATATTACAAAGCTGTAGTGATCAAAAAATGGATTAAAGACCTAAATGTAAGAACTGAAACCATTAAAAAGCCCAGGACTCTGGGATCATGACCTGAGCCGAAGGCAGACACTTAACCCACTGAGCCACCCAGTCACCCTTAACAAGAAGTCTTGGCAAGGATGTGGAGAAAGAGGAACCTCTTGCATTGTTGGTAGGAATGTAGCCTGGGTACAGCCACTCTGGAAAACAGTATAGAGATTCCTCAAAAAGTTAAAAATAGAACTACTCTATGATCTAGCAATTGTACTACTAGGGATTTAACCATACAATACAAAAATACTAATTCAATGGATACATGCACCCAGATGTTTATAGCAGCGGTATCTACAATAGCCAAATTGTGGAAACGGCCCAGGTATCCATCGACTGACAAATGGATAAAGATGGTGTGGTATATATACACACTAGAATATTATTCAGCCATAAAAAGAATAAAATCTTGTCATTTTCAATAACATCGATGGAGCTAGAGAGTATTATGTTAAGCAAAATAAGTCAGTCTGAGAAAAACAAATACAATATGCTTTCATTCATTTATAGAGTTTAAGAAAAAAAAAAACAAATGAGCAAAGGGGAAAAAAGAGAGAGAGAGAGAGGCAAACAAAAAAACAGACTCTTAACTGTAAAGGACAAACTTATGGACACCAGAGGGAGCAGAGTGGGGGAATGGGTGAGACAGGTGATGGAGATTAAGGAGGGCACTTGGTGTGATGAGCCCCGGGTGCTGTATGGAAGTGTTGAGTCACTATATTGTACACCTGAAATTAGTATTACACTGTATGTTCACTGACTGAAATTTAAATAAAAACTTTTTTAAAAATCACATAGTGGTAGAACAAAGATTCAAATTCAGGCAGCCTAGCTCCACGCTGCTCTGTTTTATGTTTTGAGGGGTGAAAATAAACTGACTTCTCCTCTAGGAGCATCTCAGCAACCGGAAAGTGAGAGAGTGAGTTCCAGGCACAGAGAATTAAAACACACTGGGTATGAACCTTCTGGAGCCTTGAAGGAAGTAATCAATGGGATTTCATACCAAGAACTGAGACTGAGAAAACCAAGAGAGAGAAGGAATGGGTACAAGGAGACCTGAGGTTGAAGAAAAACACAAGGAGAGAATGTATCGTTTTGCAAACTACCCCTGGGGCCTACCACACTAGCTAGGTTGCTGCAACTGTGCTGCTTTTCAGAGCCGCAGTGGGCAGGCAAGTGATGGCGGAGAGGAGCTCAACAGCGACATCGTGTGGTAAAAATCAGAGACTGAAAATACCAGGGCTGCTGGGAGTTAGAAATTGGAGATGGATGATGGGAAAACAGATTAGAGAGATATTTAGGAGGCCAAAGAATGGAAAGGATTTGGTGACAGTTGGAAGTGGTAGAGTTAGGCAGAGGGCAGAGTAAAGGATGGACACTAACTCACAAGGATGAATAATGGTCTCATTCACAATTCAAGGAAGACTAGGCAGAAGAGGAAGAGAGTTGGAGGATAAATAGGCAAAAGTAGATCACAAGAAGGATAAGATTAAGTGAAAAAATTAAGCACCTACGGCATGGCTGTCTCAATGCTAGAAACATTGCAAAAAATATTTCATTTACTCTTCCTTGTCATAACCCCATGCGTGACTAAATTATTATGTCCATGTTACAAATAAACGAACTAAATGAAGCTTAGTGATCTGAGGTCACACAAACCACTGAAAAGCAAAGCCAGGATTCTGAATGCCATGTTTTTCTCTATCTGTTCTTCTTGAAGAGACCAGTTGATCTGGACTAAGGACCAAGAATCTAACAAACTAGAAACAGAGACTTCCTGAACAACACTGGAGTAAAGCCTGCACAAAATAAGGTCAGAAACAAAGTAGGCCAGCCACAGGCCCTCCCTGTTCCTGCCATGCAGCCCCAAACCCTTGTACATTTAGGTGGGATGGAGAGAGGGAAGAGTGGGGAATTTTTGTGGCCCTAAAGATGCATAATTAGGCATGTTTTCATCTGTTGAAGAGCAAAGACAAGGAGGGCAAGGCAGGCAAGCATTTTCAAGCAAGACCTCTCAGGCCACCCACTTCCATAAAGAAAGAAGGCCTGGAGGCCATGAGTCTGACAGTATCTACTCTTCGCAGGAAGCAGACACTATTGGTTATTGGGAGCTAGGTAAGAAAACAGAATCACCTTCTGTTTCCTAGAAGAACAAATTAATGGCTTCCCAATCTACCCCACTGTGAGCCTTTCAAAGACCAGCTTCTAGGCAGAGACACTTTAGCTGGTAAACAATAGCATGAGACACCCTTCTCATTGGAAGGGAGGGAAAACATAGAGGAACAAAATGAGGTCTTAAACCATATTTCTCAGAGACCCAGGGAGACCAATAGCTGGGCCTTGACCCAGTAGGGGGACAAGAGGAAAACCGAGACAAGAAGGAAACCCAAATGGGTTGAAGAGGAAACAGATGACAGAGTGGGCCTGAGCTCCACTTTCCATGTGGAACTTTGGGAAGATACCACTGCAGAATGCCCATGTGCTAACACGAGATAATCATGTCAGGGTAGAAATCACAGTGTGATGCATTGTGGCAAAAGGAAGGCCAAATACAATGTTCCCAAGTCCCCCACAACTCCTAAATGACAGGGGATACAGAAGATAATGGAGAGTTAATAACCAGTGGGCCTGGATGGGTTCCTATGTAGAGGGGTGAGGGACACTGAAGCAGAAGCTATAGGGCTAGCCAGCCTAAGATGAAGGCTAGATGAAGGGTTCACTAACATCCCAAGGGCCTACAAAGCCAGCAGGAGCTAATGCAGGGCCAAGTCAGCAAAGGTAGACACTCTGGGCTCCTATTAGCCAAGGGAACATACATAGTTACACCAGCTCAGGCCACAGCTGCCCCAGAAACATCAATGTTAGAAGGAGGCCAGAGACCAGGCAGTGATGTATTACACCTTGGTGAGGGTTGACAGAAGCCAGCAAAGAAGAGCACAGAGCCCAGCAGCCCTCTCCAATGCCAGACGCCACCTCGTGGGGGAAGAGGAGCAGAGGGCACTTGAGAATAAAAACAACCCAGAACTGAAGAATGAATTTTGAATTGATCAAATACCCAAAATGGTCTGAATGAGACCCAAGCACTGCTTTAAATGAAAAGTGCTTTCACTTTCAATTGAATACATTCTTTCACCACCTGCAGAAGTTATAACTACAAGTAAGGCCATAACAGTTAAAGAGAATAACTTTTTTTTTTTTTAAGATTTTATTTATTTATTTGACAGAGATCACAAGCAGGCAGAGAGGCAGAGAGAGAGGAGGAAGCAGGCTCCCTGATGAGCAGAGAGCCCGATGCGGGGCTCGATCCCAGGACCCTGGGATCATGACCTGAGCCGAAGGCAGAGGCTTTAATCCACTGAGCCACCCAGGCGCCCCCTTTTTTTTTTTTTTAAAGATTTTATTTATTTGTCAGAGAGAGAGAGAGTGCGCGCACAAGCAGGCAGAGTGGCAGGGAGAGGCAGAGAGAAAAGCAGGCTCCCTGCCGAGCAAGGAGCCCGATGTGGGGACTCGATCCCAGGACCCTGGGATCATGACCTGAGCCGAAGGCAGCGGCTTAACCCGCTGAGCCACCCAGGCGCCCGAGAATAACTTTTTATACATTCAAATTATAGTGTCAATTTTGACTCTGTTGCATGTGGGGACAGGCACTCTTGATTATTGAGAATATCTGCAAAGAAACTGAGCTCATGAGCCTAAGGAGTAGATTAAGACTTTTCTCAGTCACATGTGGTTTGAACTACTTCCATCTCAGGAAAATAGAAAGTGTCAGGTGATAGAAACTTGACTCTCAAAGAGTATGGAGAATGAACAGAGCCAAAACAGATGGGGAGGCTATCCTCTGTAATGACCACACCTTTAACTGCAAAGGGAAGGGCCTGGGACCTGGGCCTTTGGGAGGCTCTACAAGTCCAATGAGGCGCCTTCACCAAAAGTCCTCAGAGGACAGTCCAGGTCCAAGGAGAGCCATGTGGATCAGATAAGGAAGGCGGAAGGAAAGGAAAGAGGATAAGCAGCACTCACCCATCTCTGACTGTATGTGATGGCAGCCCAGCAGCATCAATCTGCCTTTTGTAACCAGCTTGTTAGGTATGTTGGAGACACGGGTCTGCCAAAGGTTCAGGCAGCTCACCAGCATCACATAGTTCTTGATAGGACAACCTCTCATGGACACCAGCTTCTGGAGGCCCCAGGCCTGCAGGAACTGGTGAATGCTTGTCATCCAGTGATGTTCCCTGCAGAATTCCTTCACCTCATGCAGCATGCCCTAGGTACAGACAAGGTGCTTAGGGCAGAGGTGGATGGCTATGACGGGAATTAGTGAGCATCTTCCCCCTCCTTAAACTCTCTTCTCACCTCCAGCAAGGACTGTTGCATAGTCAGTGCCTGCTGGATCCGAGGATTGTTGTCCAGGTCCTCTTGTAGCTGCTTATAACTGGGGGGCAAGTACTGGCCCCGCAGCCGGTACCCACGGACCTCTAGAGCTTCAGAAATCGTGTGAGACTTCCAGGGCCACACCAATCCTATATTCGGCCCACAGAAGATGTGCACAGCATCGCTGGGCTGGCCCTGGAGCTTGGGCATCACGAATTCCGTGTTTGAATCTTCCTCTTCATCTTCTTCTAATGGGGCACATGCCATAATTGTCCATTGAGTACCCTGCACGGCCCCCATGGAACTCTCTCTCCACTTGAGTGTATACATTACACACACACACACACACACACACACACACATTCCTTGCTCCTGAGTTCACACACATGCATCTATAGCACAAACACAGACCCCTGAGGGAATTTTTATTTAGGGTTCAGTTTCAGAAAACAGAATTTAGTTAGCATAAGCAATAAGGGAATTATTATAGAAAATTAGGTGGTTTGCAAACAGTTGGAAGAACTGAAAAACACTCTACACTGAGCATCTATAGCTCTTCACTGCCTGGCAAATTGGGAGGTCAGAGCCATACCGCCAGCTACTGAAGCACACTACCTCTGTTATGATCTCCTCCAGCAGAATGGATGGCATAGGCACTGCCTCTCTCCCATTCTTACCTGAGTTCTGAATTGAAGTCCATGCACATCTAAATCATGTACAACACCTCTCTGCAAGGAGGTCTAGGAAACGTAGTTCGTAGAACTCCAGCCTCTGTAGAACAGAGGAGGAGGTTGAACTTGGCTGCCCTTAGTATCTGTCTTAAGCAATATTCTTGAGCCTGGCTTCCCCTTTAACTTCTTAGAAACTGGTTAATTGCCAATTTCAGTATTTGTGTTAAAACTTTGTGCATAGGCGGAAAAACATCGAAATGTTCAGAAATTAGATGCACAGGACTCTCTCTCTTTCAAATAAATAAATAAATCTTTAAAAAACAAAAGGAAAAACTAAATTTTGAAAGAGCATACCTGAGAATATGCCTCAGAATGTTCGATAACAAGACATATCTATTAAAATTGCTGAATTTCAAGAAAAAAAGAAAAAAATGTTTCAGGCACCCAGGAAAAAAGGGAAATAAAATTTTGGTCCCATAAGCCCTTCCTAAGGAATCTAGGTAGAGAATGAGCTTCTTTTTTTTTTTTTTTTAAGATTTTGTTTATTTATATGACAGAGAGAGAGAGATCTCAAGTAGGCAGAGAGGCAGGCAGAGAGAGGGGGAAGCAGGCTCCCCACTGAGCAGAGAGCCCAATGTGGGGCTCAATCCCAGGACCCTGGGATCATGACCTGAGCCCAAGGCAGAGGTTTAACCCACTGAGCCACCCAGGCACCCTGAGAATGAGCTTCTGACAAAAAAAAAAAAAAAAAAAAAAAAAAATTACTGAGAGATCAATCAACATAAAGACTGCTGGCTAGCTTAAATATATTGTTACTTATAGAACTAAAATTAAAGAAGGCTTTATTAAATATAAATTATTAGAAGGGAAATAATAGAGTATGAAATTATGCTATAAAGAATGCTGGTCATTCTCTTGCTTGCCAGGTTTTGAGAATGGAAGAATGGAATCTTGGAAGGCATAATGGTAAGCTACGCCCTTCTCCCTTCTGTGGTAGAAGAGCCCATCTTCTGTGAGAAATTAGAAATGTCTGCCATTTGATTCCCCAGCCCTTCTTGCTGCTCGAGGTAGCCACATGACCTAGATTTTTACAATTAGATATAAGAGTCAGTCTGCTGGGGAGTTTCTGGAAGATATCCTTTCCTGATAAGATGTGAGAGTCAGGCATGAAGAGGTTTCCCTCCAATGCTCCTCCCCTTTCCCCCAATCTTGTGTAAGAATGGGCTGCTTGGGGGCGCCTGGGTGGCTCAGTTGGTTAAGTGACTGCCTTCAGCTCAGGTCATGATCTCAGGGTCCTGGGATGGAGCCCCACATCGGGCTCCCTGCTCACTGGGGATCCTGCTTCTCCCTCTCCTTCTACTGCTCTGCCTGCTTGTGTCTTAAAAAAAAAAAAAAAAAAAAAAAGAATCGGCTGCTTGGAGCTAGAGCTTGTCTTGCAACTATGAGGCAATAAGCCTTGGGATGAAAACAACATTTCTGATTCAGCCTCCCCTACCACACATACTCCTCTAAGAGAATCTGCCCTTACTTATAACTGAACTCAGAAAGTAGTAGGGGAAGGCTATAAGAAGCCTGATACTTGGTGACATCTTTGAGCCACTGAACCAACCTTGGGAATACCTACCTGGAGAGACTTCTTATTTTTTTTTAAGATTTTATTTATTTATTTGACAGAGAGTAGGCAGAGGCAGGCAGAGAGAGAGGGGGAAGCAGGCTCCCTGCTGAGCAGAGAGCCCGATGTGGGGCCCCTGGAGAGGCCCCTGGAGAGACTTCTTGTTATGTGAGATAATTGTTTTCATTGTTAGGCTACTCTTAGGTCTTCAGTTATTTCCACTGAAAGCATTCTCAGTGACTCAGAATTCAAACACACAAGCAAAGTCAAAAGACTAAGAAGTAGAAATAAAGCCTTGATGACACTGCCTGGGCCTTGAATCCAGATGAGCCTGAATTCAGCTGCATCCAGGTATTTCTTAGTTATGGGAGTCAATAAATTCCCCTTTTTGCTTACCTAGTTTTGAGTTAGAAATATATTATCCCAAAGCAACGTGCACATTTAGGCCTACATAATGAAAATTTATGTCCAATACAATCATAGCTGAAGATTGGAGCCTCCACCATACACACCCTTTTAAGAGGATCTGCTAAAACTAATTAATTTGTACCATGACTCAATTCCCTTGCCAGAGCTTATGGATATGTGTTTCTCTCTATGGAATAGGCTGAATCAATCATATTCCTGGTTGTGAAAATTTGAAATAACTCAGTCACACATACAGGAAAACTTAACTAAAAGACCATATAGAGTCAAGGATAGGGTTAGTCCCCCAGAAAGCCCAAGGCATTTGGAAGCAAGGTATAAGGGAGCAGAGAGTTCAAAGGAGGCAGAGATAGCAAGTTTTAGGGGAGAGTCAGAGAAATTGGGAAGAAGCACAGAGTGAAGTAGAGAGAAAAAGACAAGCAGCAATTTGAGAGAGGGGGCTCTCTTCCTGACATTCTAGTTTCCATTTCTGTGAAGCATGGTGTTGCTATAGATTTTCTGTCTTTGAATTTGGTCACTTGCTGTTTTGTGAGCTCCAAAACACGAGATTGAAGAACTGTGATTCAGGTGCCAAGACCCAGGAGAGTACTCAAGCAATATGGTGCAATACAGTTGATTCATGTGTGAGTCTGAGCAACAGAAAGAAAAGCTAGTGTATTTTTAACGCAGCTTGGTGACTGCAATATCCCAACAAAACAAAACAGAAATCACTACTAACTTACTTCATAGCCAACGTAAGAACAAAATAAAGCTTACTTATAACAAGAAGTATGATAGCAACTAAACCAAAGAAACATAAAAGTTAACATGGAGCTGCATTTTTAAATATCAATCCAACTGTGAAAAACCAAATAATAGAGATGTTTACTGTAGGTTTCTTTGAATGAGTCACTCAGACATGTTACACATAGCAGCAAAGTTGCTTGTCAAACATATTTATACAACTTTTCATCTTTTCAAAATTTCTTATTCATTGGGTGGCAAGAAAAAAAGTCTCTCTTCTCTTACAATGATGAATCCACTCACTGCTACACTGCTTATCTCTATTCTCCCTCTTGCTGGTCATACTATTCATACTTCACACTCTAAGACACTCCCCCTGCCACATGCAGCTCCCTGGCCAAACAAACAAACAAACAACAACAACAACCAGTAGTGACCGTTTCATTCTTTGCATTATATCTCTGGGCTAACTTCAACACCATCCCAACCAAAACATATATCAAAGTGTTTATGATAAAATATCAAAAAGGTGCACTGATCTTGGTAAAGTTAATGTAAAACTTTAAGTTCCTGAACTTGACACCTGCCAGATGAGAAAAATCATTATCCAAGTATGATTTCCTTGTTTTAAAGTGCAGAAAATTCCTGATAAGGTTGTAAGGACATCAGATAACAATACTGATCATCTCTTTTTGGTTGCAAAATGTTTCAGAATTAAGACTGTTCTCTGGAAAATGTTGGAGAATGGAGCCTAAGACTGCAGGATATGCTGCACCTGTTTTACCAGTAATAGACTGGGTCTTCTTCTAGGGACCAGAATCTAGTCAGTGTGTAAGTTTCTATCATAAGGGCTGACTTTTCATATTTTTGAAAATAAACACAGAGGCACCGAATCATTTTGTAATTTGGTTAAAATGACATGCAAATTTTGCCTTGTTTAAGTAAAAGATTTCTGAGATAGATGTACATTTCTTAAAGACTACTAGTTGTGTTTTAACTGCTAGATATTAACTTTTGTTACATACTACTCCAATTTTCATAGAGAACTTAAGAAAAACCCCAAATTGGAACTTTGGTTCTGGTTCCTCCACGGTATTACTTTGATTTTCCATGCTGACCTTTCTTTCCTTCAAATTTTGATTCTGAAAAATCTCAAATATGTAGAAAAGTTTAAAGGTACTACAAACCGCTTTATCCATCCACTTTGATTCAGTAATTACTAACATTTTGTCACATTGCTTTGTTTTTCCTCCCCTTTTCCCCCTAAAACATTTGAAAGATAACAAGCATGAGGACATTTCACCCCTAAATACATCACTCCATGGTGCTCTTTTAAAAGTAGAAGGGGTGAACAACCCTCTCAGGTCTCCTCCCTCTTTGGGAGCTTTGTACTATCACCCAATAAACTTTCCTTTGCTGCCCACCAAGGGGGAAAAAAAAGTAGAAGGGGTAAACCAAGACACTACAAGTAAACATTTTCACTTTCATTAGAACTTTGAATAAAAGTTTTAAGGTTTGTATTTGTTTTGCCTTTCAAAGGAAATTACTCTAGTATACCAAAATATGAATTAGTATAAAATGAGAGAATAGGGTGAAATATCTTGTTTACTTCTGTCGTTAATATTATTAACAGTAAGAAGTTACTATCTGTAATATCTATCACCATGTGCTGAGCACTATACTAGACATATTACCTCTTTTAATCCTGTGAGTTAGGTATTTTTGTTATTCCCATGTTATAGGTTAGTAAACTAACATGTTTGGTTCCACTGGACCATGTAAAACAAATATCAGCAGTCTCTACCAATTAACCTAGATTCACTTGAGAAAATAATGTGTCCGGATTGGTGTCATCTGTAAGACATGGGCTCCTTTCGGGGCACCTGGGTGGCTCAGTGGGTTAAAGCCTCTGCCTTCTGCTCAGGTCATGATCCCAGAGTCCTGGGATTGAGCCCCGCATCGGGCTCTCTGCTCAGCAGGGAGCCTGCTTCCTCCTCTCTCTCTGCCTGCCTCTCTGCCTACTTGTGATCTCTCTCTGTCAAATAGATAAATAAAATCTTAAAAAAAAAAATTAAAAAAAAAAAAGACATGAGCTCCTTTCAATGAACCTTTTCCTCCCTTGTCACCTATTTTTTCAATTTAACTTCATGTCTTTAAATCACCTTAATGAAAACATATTAGTTGAATCAAGGAGAGAGGGGGAAGCACCTACATGTCAGATGTGACTGAATGCATGTAATTATTTTATTTGTAACTGGGTTACTATCCCAAATAAAGGCAGTGTGAAGATGTATTTCCTCCCTGGTGGTTAACAAATGTGAGGACTGATAGCCAGTAATAACTGGTAACCATAATGGCTCAATAATGTTAACGGATTATCCTATATGAAATGAGAAAGAGCTGTATGAAATAAAGCTAATATTAAACAAGCAGAGTTGTTCAAGCAAGTACAAATTAACTTAGCAATCAAATTTAACAGGAAACAAAATGCCATCACTAAATTAGATGAATCAGAGGCAGGACAATATATTCACTTACATTCTTTCATACACCTCTCATTCCACTCAACTGCACGCACACACATATACACAAGCATGTCCATGAGTGAGCAAAGACACACCCCTACCCTCTAACCCCCACCCCCAACACCTGTGTGTACTACCCAGGTTACAGCTGCTCCATCCACATCAAAGGCCTGATTTTATGGTCATGCCCTTGACACTGTGTATGTGCCCCTCTCCCTACTTTCACCTCGCTAACCCCTGCCTAAGCCTCCTTACTTAAATACCTTCAGAATACAAGGAGTCGCAGGGGGTCTTCAGGTCTGTAGACTGTATTACCTTCATGCCAAGACATGTAGAGAGGGCAGAAATGGAAACCAGTGAGTGTTCAGACCAGGCTGAGAGCTTCTAATTAGAGGATAGGAACTGGGGATTCCTACAGCCAGCCCCCTGCACAATCCAGAATACCTTCAGGACAGAGGCCTTGACAGACTCCAAGCCCACATTTAGAATCTGGATCATAGTTTCAATACACGGCTCAGGAGATAGCTGGCCACAACTGTCAAAGACCAGCTGGGCTGAGAGAAAGGGTTTCTTCCTTGGGGGCTGTAGAGAAGGGTCAGGAGAGGTCGGGAGCTACATGTCAGTGTCTGCTGCCTGCCATCTGGCCTTGACTGCCTGCCCACCTCCACACATGCCACCCACCACCTTACTTGTAGGATGTTGGCCACAAAGGAGGTTATCTCCTCCTCTACGATAGACACAAGGCTCTGGCAAATCATGTAGTCTATGAGGCGGGCCAACTGTCCCAGCCGCAGCAACCAAGCCTCTGCCTGCTTCAGCTTCTGCTCCAGCTGTTGGCACTGTACTCTCTGAAGGTAGACGGAGCGTTGGTCTGTCCTGATCCTCTTGCAGTTTTTCACTCGCTCCTGCAGGCCTTGTTGCATGTGATATGTATCCTCGTGAACCTGTCAGCATAGAGAGCGGACAACTAACTGAAGGAGGAGGGAAGACAAATTGGCCACACACTGGCCTCTGCAAAACATTCAGGTCCCAGAGTCTGAAACCGAGCATCTACATATACACAGGGAAGCTGCTTTTTAGTAGAGATTAGCCCCTGAAATCTTTCAGTGACCAGAAAAGATGCAAAACGGAGAACATACATTAAGAGGTCACATTGCTAATTTGATAGACCAGGCAGGTCTATCAAAAGCCCCCAGGGTAGACCTCAATAGAAAATTTGTGCACATGTAAACAGAGAGTTTCATAACACACAGATTACACAGAGAAGGAGAAAGACTGGATAAGTAAGGCTCAGCAATAATTCCAGGACATGGATTTCAATCACTAGGCCTGGGAGTTGTGGCTTGCTGAGTAGCATAATTCTCCTTATATGACAGTGGAAGCTGTCTACTGAGTAGTAGAAGTAGCTACTGAGCCACTTCTCAGCTCAGCTAGCTACTGAGTAGCTGAGTAGTAGAAGGCTACTGGGACTTTCCTCTGGGGATGGGGAATGTAGGATAAATGTCGAAGAGCCTCTTTGTGGGTCCTTCTCACATCTGGGAGTTTCCTTGGCCTACACAGGTTGCTGACAGTTGCCACTCTCTGGACAGAGGGGAGACACCAGCCTGGCCAGTTGGACCTACTGTCCCTGATGCTCTCCTGTCCTTTTTGATGTTTGGTAGAGCCTGTGATTAGAACTAACTGGTGTGTATGGATTGTATTCTACTCACCCTGAGTTCAGATCCCAGTCTTCAGAGACCCAAACATAACACACTTGAGGCCTAAGCTACACATCATACACAAACACACCCTCTGACTCAGCGAGATGTTCTCTTCCAGGCTCTAGAAATACCCTCCATACTGAGTGCTTCCCACTGCACAGCCCTTAGTCCAGTACGTCATCACTATCTAGTTCCTCAGGTGATTCATCCACTTCACTGTAAATTCTTCGAGGAAGAGGCCCTGTCACATCTTATTTCATGTCTCTTTGTTTAACATAGTGCCTGGCACAGCTACTTCCAAAGTAACTGTTTATTAAAAAAAATGTATCACTCACACTGAAAGGGCCTATTGAGTGCCAATTAGGATAAAACCACACAAACAACAACAACAATAATTACTACACCAGATCATAATCAGTATTCATTTTTAAAACCTCACCACTAAGGGGCAAGATCTTTAATAACTTCAACGTTCTGAGGCAATATTTTTAAGCCTGGAATTCTGTAACTAGCCATAGTATCACTGAAAGTCTAGGGAGGAGTAAAGACATTTTTAGATATACAAAGAGTCCAGAAATGTACCATCCACAGATTCTCTCTGAAAAAAATAAACAACAGTATATTTCTGAGAGAGGAAAATGAATACAAGAGCTATAAGAAGCTTTGATGAGCAAAGACATTTGTAAAACATATTGTCAAGTCTTTTTTTTTTAAGATTTTATTTATTTATTTGACAGAGATCACAAGTAGGCAGAGAGGCAGGCAGAGAGAGAGGAAGGGAAGCAAGCTGCCCGCTTCGCAGAGAGCCCGATGTGGGGCTCAATCCCAGGACCCTGGGATCATGACCTGAGCTGAAGGCAGAGGCTTTAACCCACTGAGCCACCCAGGCACCCTATTGTCAAGTCTTAATGAGTAGGCTGCAAAACAAGAATGCTCACCAGAATCCAGAATTAAATTCCAGGAAATCTCAACATAAGCATACTAGGAAGAATGGAGGGTGAGGAGAGGAAGAGAGGTGAGAAAGGAAACCTGAAGAGCACTGATGTTCTTACTGTGCTTGGGAGAAAGATGTGGATACAAATCCACACTTGACATTCATTCACTCAGAACACTCATTGAGCACCTGCTACTCTGTGGCATAACTATAATAAGCACTAGAGGTATAGCAGTGATGGAAACAAATAACAATCCCTACCCTTTTGGAGGCAGGGGGAGAAATACAATAAACATAATAAATAAGTAATTTATATATGTGTAAAAAGGTGATAAAGGCTATGCAAAAGAAAAAAAGAATAGGAAAAGAGCTCAGAGATGCTGGTGATAGTGTGGGTTTGCAGTTAAGGGCTCTTAGAAAAAGAGATGAAAGAGACATTGTTATAAAAATATAAGTGGAACAGCTATACCTGTTGAGCAGGTGTATAAATGTCTTACATATGCACTCAGCTGCAAGTGAGAGAAAACTAGAAAAAGTGTGGTTCAAGCAAGTAAAAGGTTATTTACTAATTAAATAAGAAATACTTGGATGGCATATTGGCCCAACAGTATCAATCAGAACAAATCTCTCTTTTTATGGTCCTCCTCCATCTTTAATATAACTTTCACCCTTTCATGGTGCAATAGCTTCTCTATCACCAGAATTTCATCCAAGGATCAGGCAGTAAGATAGGAGTAAATGCCCAAAAGACATTCCAGTTGGATCTGCCTCTTTTAAAAACTTTTCACAGTGACTTTCACTTATGTTTCATTGCCCAGAACTGAATTACATGGTTTCCTCCAGCTGCAAGTCTATGAAAAGAAATAAAGTCAAGATTCTAAAACTAAGAAGGATGAATAGGCACTGAGGGTTTCCTGGGTGACCATGAGAGCAATAAAATGTCTAACATCCAAACCATTAGAGGACAACAATGGCCACCAAAATGTAAACAATCCAACAAAAGACAAGGAACCCAAGGAAGAATCAACCAGAAATCATAGGAAGTAGATAACACTAATGTGAGATGGGAAAAACAAATCCAAACCTATCAGTAATCATAATAAATGAGATAAATCTATTTTAAGACATAGACTCTCAGACTTAATGTTTTTCAAGAAACAGAATAACAAAGGAAAGTTGACAACAAACAGGAAAAGAGATGGAGCAAATGCTTGATGCTGTTAACATCAAACAAAGTAGAACTCTAGTAGAAAAGTAGTAACAAGAATAAAGTCCTTTCCACAGCAACAGAGTCACCAAGAAACACTGTTATGAACCTGTACGCACACATGATTTCTAAATACATGTTGCAAAATGAAAGAACATCAAGGAGAATTAATAAATCTATAGTTAAAAGGGGGCTTTTTAACATATATCTCTCAGAAACTGAAAGATAAAGTGAATAAGAAAAGTTATCAAAGGGGAAGAGAGGAAAAAAATAAAACAAGACGAAACCAGAGAAGGAGACAAACCATAACAGACTCTTAATCTCAGGAAACAAACTGAGGGTCGCTGGAGTGGAGGGTTGTGGGAGGGATGAGGGGGCTGGGTGATGGACACTGGGGAGGGTATGTGCTATGGTGAGTGCTGTGAATTGTGTAAGACTAATGAATCATAGACCTGTACCCCTGAAACAAATAATACATTATATGTTAACTGAATTTAAATTAAAAAAAAAAACCCAGATAAAAAAATTTTTTTAAGTTATTGTGGCTGTAGAATATTTGCATAAAACAATGAATGAACTTGGTCTAATATAATTTTCTTAGACTGGGTTCCCCAAAAATTTGGGGAAATGTGATTTATTGAAGGAATAGTCTTCAGGAAACAAGCTTCAAAGGGAGAGCAGGAAGCAAAACAGGAAAGGGGAAATTGCCACCAGAGCACAGCTAAGGCTGTTCTTGGTCTGATATGGTGAGAGAGGCAGCCTTGGAACAAAGACCCTACTGTAGAGCTCTCCCACAATGAGACAAGGAACCAAAAAGAAGGCAGGGGAACTGTGACATAGGAAAGAGAATAAGGAGAGGTGACCATTAAATGCAGTGCAGGATTCTGAGCTGGATCCTGAAACAAGAAAAAAACTACCTGGGTAAAAGGTAGATGAGAGTTTATTATACTATCCTTGCAACTCTCCTAATAAATCTGAACTTATATCAAAATAAAAAGTTATACAAGAAAGAAACAAAATGGGTTTATCCCAGTAATGCAAAAGTGGTCTAACACTGACAGTTCACCATATTAGAGTAAAAGAAAATTCCCATAATCATTTAAATTGAAGCAGAAAAAAAAAAATCACTGGACAAATTTCAACTTTCATTCATGATAAAACCTCTTAGCAAACTAAGAATTGATGGAAACATCCTTAAAAATTGATAAAGGTTTCCTACCAAACTCTCACATTTTATATCATTATTTATTTAATGTTTCAAATCTATTTTAGTTATTTAGTAATGCTACAATTTAATAGGGAGCAGCATGCTTTTATTGGGCACAGAGACAAGCTTGGTTCTATAAACAGTTCAGTTACTGGTGGGATGATGACCCATCCTCCCCTTCCCCTACATCACCCCCCCACTTCTAGGGTGACTGCCAACAGGAACAAGTTCCATTCCAGCCCACACAACAGCACAGAAAGTGCTCTACATGTTGTCTTTGCTTGCCTTTTCACTCTGTGGTACTTTTTAAAAAGTTGATTGTAATATAAATAAATGTCTTGATTTTTTTATGGTTTACATTTTTTATATTCTGTTTAAGAAACCCCGAGATAATAAAAATGTAACATTGTCTTCTGAAAGCTTTTTGGATTTTCTTTTCACATCTTTTATCCATCTTCTTTTACATCTTTTATCCATCATGAACTAATTTTTAAATAGGGTATAGCAACTATTAGAAAACAATAACATTTAAAAATACCACTTATGATAGCAACAAAAATTTCAAATATCTAGTAATAAATCTAATGAAATATATTCAAGACCTCTACAGGAAACCTATAAAACCTTAGTAGGAGAAATTAAAGAAATCAAAATAAATGAAGAGATCCATGTTTATGAATAAGAAAATAAAATATTATTAAGATACCAATCTCCTTCAAATTGATCTACAAATTTAAAGCAAGCCAATAAAAAATACCAGTAACATTATTTTGTGGAAATTAACAAGGTGATTCTAAATCTTATATGGAGATGCAAAGAACCTAGTATAGGTTGTATAATAAATGTATAATAAAAAGTTATAGGGCTTATAGTACCATATATCAAGATACACCATAAAGCTGCAATAATTAAGATGGTGTAACACTGACAAAAATATATTTGCAACAATATGGATGGAACTAGAATGTATTATGCTATGCAAAATAAGTCAGTCAGAGAAAGACAAATACCATTTGACTTCACTTATATGTGGAATTTAAGAAACAAAATAGATAAACATAGGGGAAGGGAAGGAAAAATAAAATAAGATAAAAACAGAGAGGGAGGAAGTGCCTAGGCGGCTAGGTTGTTAAGCGAGTGTTGCTCCAGTAGGTCGTGATCCCAGGATCCTGGGCGGCATCAGGCTCCGTGCTCGATGGGAAGCCTGTTTCTCCCTCTCCCACCCTCCCCCTGCTTGTATTCCCTCTCTTGCTGTATGTGTCTCTCTCTCTGTCAAATAAATAAATAAAAATCTAAAAAAAAAAAAAAGGACAGGGAGGGAGGCAAACCATAAGAGACTCTTAACTCTAGGAAACAAGCTGAGGATTGCTGGAGGGGAGGTGGGTAGGGGGGTGGGGCAATTGGGTGATGGGCATTAAAGAGGGCACATGATGTAATTAACACTGGGTATTACATGCAACTGATGAATAGCTAAATTCTACCCCTGACACTAATAATACAGTATATGTTAACTACATTGAATTTAAGTAAAAAAATTTTTAAAAGACAGATAAATAGATTAATGGGACAGAAGAGAGTCCAGAAACAGAACCACACATATACAGTCATCTGATTTAAGAAAAAGACACCATGCAATTAAGTGGGGGAAAGGACAGTTTCTTCAGTAAATAGGAAAAATACAGCATACATAAAAATTACTTTGAAATGTACCATAGACCTGAACATGAAAGAAAAGGTAATAAAAGTTCTAGAAGAACACCAGAAAATATCTACATGACTCTGGGGTAGGCAAAGGTTTCTTTTTCTTTTTCTTTTTTTAAGATTTTATTTATTTATTTAACAGAGAGAGATCACAAGTAGGCAGAGATGCAGGCGGAGAGAGAGAGAGAGGAGGAAGCAGGCTCCCTGCTGAGCAGAGAGCCCAATGCGGGGCTCGATCCCAGGACCCTGAGATCATGACCCGAGCTGAAGGCAGAGGCTTATCCTACTGAGCCACCCAGGCACCTCGGCAAAGGTTTCTTAAACTAGGACTCAAAAGGCACCAACCAAAGAAGATTGATAAAATGAACTTCGAGAAAATTAAGAGCTGTTCATCAAAAGACACCATTAAAATAGTAAAAGGGTAAGCTACAGACTGGGAGAAAATATCTATAACACATATATTTGATACAGGACTCATATTTAGAATGTATAAAGAACTGCTACATATTAATAGGAAAAAAACAACCCAGTTAAAAA
>RCUC01138557.1:0-52717 GCA_003697995.1 Taxidea taxus jeffersonii | reverse complement strand
CCCTACTATAAAATTCACCCTTTTAAAGTGTACAATTCATTGACTTTTCAGTATAGTCACAAAATTGTATAACCATCACCACAACCTAATTCCAGAGCATTTTATCACCCCTAAAAGAAACCCCATTAATATTGTTATAAATGCTCTCTCTACTCCCCCATCCCCTCTTGAGCAGCCACTAATTTATTTTCTGTTATAGTGAATTTGTTAATTCTGGATAGATCATATAAGTTGGGTCATATGGCAATGCAGTCTTTTGTATCTGGCTTTTTTCACTTAGTGTTACGTTGTCAGGGTTCATCCATACTGCAGTTTACATCCTTTTCATAGCCATATAATATTCATTTTATGGCTTTATGACATTTTTATACTACTTCTTAAAATTTATTCTTCAGTTGATGGACATGCCTTTTTAGCTTTTTAAAGATTCTTTTTTTTTTCCTTCAGATTGTGGACTATGATAATTCAATTTATGTACTCATAAAATAATTTATTTAGTTCCTGTAGTGTTAACCTTTACTTGGGCTTATGTAGTTTTACTTATTTAATGTGCTCAGATCTAGGAATTCAAAGATGAGTAAACTTTGGCTATAGGGAGCTTTTCTTTCTAGTGGAGGAAACTGCATGTAAACAGATAAAGTACAGTGTGAAAAATACTGTTAGATTTATAACCTAAAGTAAGTGTAATCACAGAAGTCAGTAACTAACTGCTGAAAGAATTAGTAAAGCCTTCCATGGAGTTGAGATTTAAACTAGATCTTTAAGAATGAATGGGAGTTTTGCGAAGGTGATTGAGGGTATTTCAGGTAGAAGTAGTAGCTTGCACGAGGGTGTGGAACTGTGGAATTGGTGTCCTTGCACCTTTGAGAAGATGACTATGTTGATATTATGGGTAATGTGAAGTTAAGTCTGGGAGGGTAGATTAGGGCTAGATGATGAATATTTCTGCATCTGTACAAAGGAATTTAGCTGTTACTCTTTGTGTGTTGTGGAGATCCCAGGGGGTTGGATAAATGAGATGGTGGCCACTACTTATTCAAGGTCTGTTGGAATACCTCACATCCAGCAAAGCCTAAGTTTTCCTTTTTTTTTCCAGAAAATTTTGCCTATATAGTCACTTACAAAAATGAGTATACCTTGCTGACTCACACACCATCCTCTTAACTACCATATCTGTCACAGCTTATTGATTCCCTATTTTGGTTTCTTTATTTCATGAGCTACTTACCTGAAATTATCATGTCTGTTTCTTTCTTTACTTTAGTACTACTGTTTCTTGCTTCCAAAGCAGGTTCTTACTTATCTTGCCCTAACCAGTACTTGGTACATGGTAGGCAGTATCTCTATTGAATGAATGAAAGAGGGAACTATTCTGCCTCTAAAATCTTACTTCTCTGCCTACCCACTATAACTCTTTATGTTATTTCAGCACTTTGATCCCCCCCATTGTCTTCTGATCTGTTAGCTCCCCCCTCCTCACTTTCTTATCTGAATAGTGTAGATTCTCCTGTCCATCGTTCCACCTATATTTTTGTCTTTTGCTCTATTTCCAAGGCTCCCTTTGCTTTTGTCTTATCTCCCTATCAAACTCCTTACATTGGCTCTGTCTCATCCACATTGAAGAGGATTGTTTGCTAGAGAAAATGACCCAACTGTGTAGTTTTGGCCAGTACATATTCGTAGTCTTAAACATGTAGACTTCCAGCATTGCCGAGAAACCTTATGTTTCCTAGTCAGTGTATTTTCCCCCATATCACAGTTCTCATTTTCACTCCCTGCTTTCCCACATTTTACAGTCTTTCCTTTATTTCTCTTCATCTACTTTCCAAAGAAAATAGGGCTCTTAACATGAATTTTCTCAGCATTTTTTTTACCTTAATATCTACAGTTCTTTCTGTATCCATGTCCTTCTTTGACTCTTTCCATCTTAGTGCGGGAATTATCCTTTCTTCTCCTTGAAATTAATCCTTTCACCTGTACTTTATACCTATCCATTTCCGCTTCTTCAGAGCCTTTGCTTTGTCAGTCACCATCTCCCTTCCCCTTCATGATCTTTGTCATCATTATGTAAATATATTCAGATGGTCCTTTTTAATAGCAAAATAGCTGTCACTCCATGATTCCTTTTCTTTCTTTCTTTCCTTGACACTTGTCTTAAATACACTATTTTTCTGTTCTTTACTCTGCAGTCTGACACATTGTACTTTTTATTCCTTAGAAGTGTCCTTGCCATGGTCACCAGTGATTTCTTTGAAATCCTTGAGGCTAGTGGATGCTTTCAGCGACTGCCATGGTATTTCTTCCTCTCTAAAATGCTCTTCTTTCTAGTTTCCTTAAGACCTCTTTGATTTTCTTTCTCTGTTGGTGTGTTCTTTTATAGTTTCCTTCACACAACAGCAAACTACAGTTTAGTAAATCACTTCCTGACACAGACATTTACTAAGGATTAGACAGAAGAAAACTAAAATTCTAATTACTGTCAAGAATTTGGAATGAAGGGGCGCCTGGGTGGCTCAGTGGGTTAAAGCCTCTGCCTTCGGCTCGGGTCATGATCCCAGGGTCCTGGGATCGAGCCCCACATCGGGCTCTCTGCATGGCAGGGAGCCTGCTTCCCTTCCTCTCTCTCTGCCTGCCTCTCTGCCTGCTTGTGATCTCTGTCAAATAAATAATAAATAAAAAATCTTTAAAAAAAAAAAGAAAAGAATTTGGAATGAAGAAGTTTTACGTTGCGAATTATGGGTCACTTATGATGCATTGATGAAGTTAAGGTTAAGATTCTCTTAAGGAGGGGCATCTGGGTGGCTCAGTGGGTTAAGTCTCTGCCTTTGGCTCAGGTCATGGTCTCAGGGTCCTGGGATCGAGCCCCACATCAGACTCTCTGCTCCGAGGGGAGTCTGCTTCCCCCTCTCTCTCTGCCTGCCCGTCTGCCTACTTATGATACCTCTCTCTCTCTCTGTGTCAAATAAATATATAAAATCTTAAAAAAAAAAAGGTCCTCTTAAGGAGGTGAAGGAACCCAATCAAGAGTTGTAACTGATGGATTGTGAGTAATTGATCATTTAGCCTGACATAACTAACAGCAAAGAGCTCCTGGAATGGCTGTTCTCTTATTTGTTAACACCTGTTCCATCAGTTGTGGTGTGTTCAGCTCATTAGGTTAGTGTCTCCAACATACAGTTCTTTGTTTTCTCTTTCTCTTCCTGATCTTACTCACTTCATTAATTTTTTTTGATTGTGGCAAAGAATGCCTATATAAAAATACATAAAACAAATTCAGTGGCTTTTTTGGACCTCCGAAGTGAATATTGAGGTAAGTATTGTCCAGGCTAAAAATAGAACATAGTGCCCTGGTCTACCTGCTGTGTTCCTTCTTGGTTATGCCGTCATCACTCCCAACATTATCCCGATAGGTAACCACTTTTCAGACTTTTGAAACCATCACTTCCTTTGTTTTTCTTATAGCTTTAAAAACTAAATATGTATCTCAGCTTAAGATTTTACCTGATTTAAACCTTTGGATAAGTGGAAAAATACAGTAACTCTGGGTGCGTACGTGTCTTGTGTATGTAAGAGTTTGTCATTGTCAGATTTCTTTTGCTCAGGGTCAGTCTGTATTTTTGTGTGTAGTTGAAGTTCATTCATTGTATTTGTTATGTCTGAATATACCATAACATGTTTATCCATTCTACTGTTGATGAACCATCTGTATTGTTTCCATAACAGTACTTTTATGAAGATTCTGATATAATGGAATGGAATGGACAACTTAAAAAATATATTAAAATATATTTAAGAATATTAATTAATATATATAATTAAAATATATTAACATAATTTAAAAGTCAGTTATATTAGATTTTGTCTATTTATTGTGTAGATTTAAAAAACCATTCTCTAAAAAGAGTGAGCCAGGGGCGCCTGGGTGGCTCAGTGGGTTAAAGCCTCTGCCTTCGGCTCAGGTCACGATCTCAGGGTCCTGGGACTGAGCCCCACATCGGGTTCTCTGCTCAGTGGGGAGTCTGCTTCCCCCCCACCTCCCGCCTGTCTCTCTGCCTACTCTCTCTGTCAAATGAATAAATAAAATCTTAAAAAAAAAATAAGAGTGAGCCAGTTTTTATTCACACCACCTTTATGTGAGAATTTCCACTGCATTTGGTCATTTATCACTTTTTTTTTACTTGTTTTTGTTTTATAAATATTTTAGTGGTATTATTTAAACTGAAAGCTATTTCTTTTTTATGTTTCTATATAAAGAATCAAAACTGTCTAAAAATACGGATTAATATTATGCCATCTGGGTTCATGCCATGAAATAATGTGTATTTTCATTGTATTAAATATAGTTACATATTTTTATTAGGTTAACCATTTTTATTATTTATTTTTATTTTTTTAAAGATTTTATTCATTTATTTGTTGGAGAGAGAAAGAGGGAGTGAGCACAGGCAGACAGAGTGGCAGGCAGAGGCAGAGGGAGAAGCAGGTTCCCTGCTGAGCAAGGAGCCCTATGTGGGACTCGATCCCAGGACACTGGGATCATGACCCGAGTCGAAGGCAGCCGCTCAACCAGCTGAGCCACCCAGGCGTCCCAGGTTAACCATTTTTAGATTCAAATGGTTTGACTATATTGTACACACTTGCTACAATTTTCATTTTTACTTTTTAACTTAGAATGTCATTGGTATATGAGTTTTTCGTCCTAAATGGTGGTATTAAATAAAAAGTACTTCCATATATTCTTTAGCAATAATGCAACTTAGGTTTTATTTTATTAGGTTTTATTTCTAGGAATTTATGTAGAATATTTATTAGAGTAACTAATGGACCTTTATTTTTCTTTAAAGTTGGCCTTTGCCAGAGTTTGATCCAAGTCAGATTCGACTGATTGTATATCAAGACTGTGAAAGACGGGGAAGAAATGTCTTGTTTGACTCCAGTGTTAAGAGAAAAAATGAGGACATATCAGTATCGGTGAGCATCATTATTGACTGGTTGAAATCTAATGTCAGATATTTTAATGCAAGAAAGAATTAGTAAAATTCAATTATGGCACTTTTGTTCAGTACAAAACATCTTTATCATGTTTATAAAATTTAGAGCCTTGAGTTTGAATATTTTTTAAAGGAAAAATACTTGCTTTATTTGTTACCTTTCTAGCACCAAGGAGCATTTTAGTTTCATATTTATTTTCCTACATAATTGTATTATGAGATATTACAGAGCTCCAGGAATTCTTATAGAGGATATGGTCCAAACCTCTCATCTTAACAGTTGTGGAAAGTGTGACCTGGAGAGATGAAATTATTTGTCTGAAGGAGCAAAGCAAGTTAGTCTCTTGCCCTTAGTCCCTCTGCTCTACAGTGTAAAAAGAGCCTCTATTTTGTTAACTTTCAGTGTCATATTTTGAAATATATTACAACTAGTTTAGCAGTAGTACATGGACATTAACTTGGTTGTCCAAGGAAATGTTAACCATAAAAATAGACATGCCAGTTATTTTGCCAGCCAAAGATGGGTTTATTTGGGAATTAAAAAACCTACAGTCCTGGACAGACAAGTCATAAACATAGACAAGTCAGAAAGAACAAAGGAGAGATGTGCTTTTTTTAAGGAGAAAAAGGGTAAGTTGGGTAGGCTGGTAGGAACTAAAAGTTCATTGGGGTAAACTGAGGAGTTTGAAGTGTCATGGCTTCTCATTGGTAGAGCTGCTGAAGGCGAGGGTACATGGGGGGAATAAAAAAGCATCTGTTCCTCAGCTGAACTAGTAGAGTAGTATCTACATGCAAGGTCAAGTCCTTGTAAGGTCAAGTCTTTTTCTTCCTGTTGGATCTGCTATTAGCTGCGAGTGGTAGGGCATGAGAGCTAACCCCTGCAGAACCTCCAGACTCTATTTTAGTTAGGTTTCCCTTTACTAACTTTCACAAAAACCCATGTGACTGTCATTATCTTTGCTGCTGCTACTGTTATTAAATTTTCTGGCATAAAGACTCATTCCCCTAGATCTCTAATCTGGAAATTGAAGGTTGGAATAGTGATTTCTCCCTCTCACTAAATTAATAATTTTCACTAACATTTCGGTAAACAACTGAAAACAGAATACTTTGAGAGAGCTTTTCCTACCAATAGAATTGTCTGTTAATGCCAACAGATACTTATTTTTTGAGACTTTAGGAGTTTATGTTTGAGGTTTTGTGTTCTTAAACAGTTTTGATATATTGGGCATAGACTGTTGTTTTATTTGTAACTGTATCTTCAGCATCCACTATAGTGGTATATAATAGAAACTTGACTAATTTTTGAGTTAATTTGATTGCCAAGTTTTATAATGTCCCTTCTAATTACTAACACATTGCCCGGTTTTCTGGAGATCGTACTTTGTTTAGATATCTTAGCCATTCTTTGGATATTTTTTTCACTCTTTTATCAAAAAGCAGAATGTTCTCAAAGTGTTGTTACAAGGCACTTGGAGATTTAGCTGTCTTTGTCCTCTTGGTGCCTACAATAGGGTACCCTTCTATGGGAGTTAGACATTGAACAAAAAAGTACACCAATAAATAATACTAAATTATGATTAAATGCTGTGAATGAAGCACACAGAATGCTTATGAGATTCCATAGGAAGGAGCTCAGTTTTCTTCAGTTTGGATGTAGGGATATTAAGGAAGTTTTCATTGAGAAGTGAAATTCAAGCTGAGATCTGAAGAAGCAGAAAGAATGGAATAAGGGATGAGTATTCCTGGTAGCAGGACCTGCATATGTAGTCTTCAGTGACTTAGAAGTTTTGTGAACTGGAACAACTAGAAGAACACCAGTCTGACTGGACTGATAGTAAGTAGTATAGATAGTAAGTAGTTTAGATTATATCCTAAATACAGAAGGAAGCAAGTCACTGAAGGGATCTTTTTACATTTCAAAAAATTAGTTTGGCAGAGAGTCCAGGAATAAACCTATGCATATATGATCAGTTATTCTATATAATGGAGAAAGGATAGTCTCTTTCAACAAGTGTTGGGAAAACTGGACAGTCACATATAAAAGAATGAAATTAGACCACTGTCTTAATACCATACACAAAAACTGACTCTAAATGAAAGACTTGAACATAAGACCTGAAAGCATAAAATTCCTAGAAGAAAACATGGACAGTAACTGTTGGTGGGAGAAAATATTTACAAAGCACATATCCAATAAGGGGTTAATAGCCCCCAAATAGGGGCACCTGGGTGGCTCGTGGGTTAAAGCCTCTGCCTTCAGCTCAGGTCATGATCCCGGGGTCCTGGGATCGAGCTCCACATCAGGCTCTCTGCTTGGCAGGGAGCCTGCTTCCTTTCCTCTCTCTCTGCCTGCCTCTCTGCCTAATTGTGATCTCTGACTGTCAAATAAATAAATAAAATCTTTAAAAAAATACCCCCAAAATATAAAGAACTCAATAGGAGCGGTACTCGGGTGGCTCAGTTGGTTAAGCAGCTGCCTTTGGCTCAGGTCATCATCCCAGGGTTCTTGCTCAGCAGGGGTCTGCTTCTCCCTCTGCCTCTGCCCCTGTGTATGGTCTCTCTCATTTTCTCTCTTTCTCTCAAGTAAATAAATATATATTTTTAAAAACTCAATAGCAAAACAAAACAAAAAAACCCAAACAAAAAAGTGCAATTAAAAAATGGACAGAAGAATGCCTGCCTCTCTGCCTACTTGTGATCTCTCTTCTGTTAAATAAATAAATAAAATCTTTAAAAAAATGGATAGAAGATTTGTATAGACATTTTTCCAAAAAAGACATACAAGTGGCCAATAGTACATGAAAAAGTGCTCAACATCACCAGTCATCAGGGAAATGCCAATCAAAACCATGGTGAGATATCACCACACACCTGTCAGAATGGCTGTTATTAAAAAGACAAGAAATAACAAGTGTTGTTGAGGGTGTAGTGAAAAGGAATCCTTGTGCCTGGTTTATGGGAATGTAAATTTATGCAATCACTATGGAAAACAGTATGGGGGAGCTTCAAAAATTAAAAATAGAACTACCGTGTGATCCAGCAGTTCCGTTTTCAGATATTTATCCACAGAAAATGAAAACACTTGAAAAGATAAATGCACCCCCATGTTTATTGCAGCATTATTTACAATAGTCAAGACATGAAAGCAACCAGTTTCCATGAGTGGATGAATGGATAAAGAAAATGTGGTGTGTATATATAATCGAGTAGTCTTCAGCCATAAAAAGGAAGGAACTCTTGTCATTTGTAACAACATGGATAAACCTTGAAGGCATTATACTAAGTGAAACAACTCAGAGAAAGATAAATACTTAATGATCTGACTTATGTGTGGAACCCAAAAACAATTAAAGTCATAGCTATGGCTGATAGGTCGTTGCCAGAGGGAGAGAGTGGGAGGTGAGCAACATAGCTGAAATGTGTCAAAAGGTACAAACTCTCAGTTTTAAAATAAGTCATGGGGATGTAATGTACAGAATGGTGATTATAATTTAAAATGCTGTATTGTATATTTGAAAGTTGCTGAAAGAGTAAAAGTTATTACAAGAAAAAATACGTAACTGTATAATGATAGATGTTAACTAAACTTATTATGGAGGTCATCTTGCAGTATATAAAAACATGAGGGGTACCTGGGTGGCTCAGTGGGTTAAAGCCTCTGCCTTCAGCTCAGGTCATGATCCCAGGGTCCTGGGATCGAGCCCCACATCTAGCTCTCTGCTCGGCAGGGAGCCTGCTTTGCCGCCTGCCTCTCTGCCTACTTGTGATCTCTGTTTGTCAAATAAATAAATAAAATCTTTAAAAAAAACATGAAATCATTATGTTGTAATCCTGAAACTAATATACATCTCAGTTTTAAAGAAACGAGGGTGGGGGACCACTTTTGCTGCTATATGAAGAATGGCTGGATTTGGGGGAGAAGGGAGAAGGAAGTGCTTGCTGAATCCAACACTTAACTTTGAATAGCTGAGTGATGAGGTAGCCACACAGTCACAGAATTGTGGATAGTTAAGTAGACAGTTGAAATCTAAGGCTACAAATGTAATGAGCATATCTTCTTTGCATTTAGACTGCTGATAGCTCAGCAGAACTACACTGAAGCTGAGGTTGATATTGATTGATAAATACTGCTTTTTAAAAAAAAATATTGAAGTTTTTCTTCGCTTGCTGGTGTTCTATTGAATTGCAGCATATGACCTTTCCTTTATTATTTACCTTGATTAATGTTTATTTATTGTGTGTTTTTTCAGCATTCTTACTTTTTAAAAAAAGATTTTATTTACTTAAGAGAGTGTGTGAGAGAGAGAGAGACCATAAGCAGCGGGGATGGGCAAGGGAGAGGGAGAAGCAGATTCCCTGCTGAGCAGGGAGCCTGATTTGGGGCTCAGTTCCAGGACCTTGAGGTTATGACCTTAGCCAAAGGCAGATGCTTAACCCACTGAGCCACCCAGGCACCCCTCAGCATTCTTACTTTTTATTTTAGACAATCTTGTGAGTTTTGACTCGTGCTGTTTCTTGAACCCTCCCTCCCCACCTTTTTTGGAATGATGCTTCATTAGTCACATTGGTCTTCTCTCTTGCTGATGGCTTCCTTTTTCCCTCTCAGCTTTTTTTTTTCTTTGTCTGTAGACCTTCACAAAGCCTCTTTACCCAACACCAAACAAGGTGATTATACTTTTACTTTCTCTTTCTTGTATGTATTCTTTTGTCTTTTTCTGTCTCTGACTCCGTTCTTCTCACTCTTCCTTCTCAGCATCTGTTGTCATCTTTCAGCCTGTCTGCTTCACTATCTCTCAGGCTGACTGTTCTGTCTCTTGTTCTCTCATTAACGTCTCTGCTTGGTCTTCTCCATGTCTCTTAGTCTTTTCTCTGTCTCTCTGTGTTTCAGTATTAATCTGTCTTCTGGCTCTAATCTCATATTCACTCATTCCTCAGTCCTCTGAAATTTTCCTGTAGGTCTACTACTTTTTTAAAAAAATTGTTCTCTAGGGGCACCTAGGTGGCTCAGTCTATTAAGGGTCTGCCTTCGGCTTGGGAATCATGATTCCGGGGTCCTAGGATCAAGCCCTATCTCAGGCTCCCTGCTCCACAGGAAGCGTGTTCTCCCTCTCCCACTCCCCCTCTTGTGTTCCCTCTCTCGCTGTGTCTCCCTCTGACAAAGAAAATAAATAAAATCTTAAAACAAAAAGTGTTCTCTGGATTCATTGGTAACTAGAAATCAAACAGTGTTGAATACCTCCAGTCTAACTTTTTTATATGTCCTCATCCTTGTGGGCCATCTCCCTAGATGAAGATGTATCTGCTTTCAAGGTTCATTTTATCAGAATTTTAGGAATCCTTTTTGATTATTCTATTCCTTTTCTCCTGCATCAGAATTCTCATAATCCTTGGTTCATAGTCTTGTATAGACTTCTATAGTATAGCTGTTTTTTATGTGCTTTCATTATTAGAAATTTGTCTGTTACTCACCTTAGTTTTCTGAACTTCACACATGTGAAGTTCAGCATGTGGCACTGTGCAGTTCAGAAAACTAAGGCGGACATACTTTTGTCAGTTTCAGTGAGGAAGTTTATTATCAAAATCCTGTAAATACTTCTATGAAGATTTCATATATTCCTTTTGAACACCATGAGTCACATCAAAATACTCATGTTTCCTCCAAATTGCAAGCTATTTGAATCTGTAAGTGATTTTTTAAATCTCCTTTACTATTACAATACCCTTGGAAAATCAGATCATGTGAGTTCTATATAGGCAAAGAAGGACTGTGTGATGTAAATGATAATTTTTTTACTTTTTACACAATATTTTGAGTCTGTGCATAATTATAAGATAGTTTAGGCAGCAGAGCAACATTCTATTTTGATATGATAAATGTTGAAGTCACTTCTTGTATCCTTGCTGTTAGTTTAAAATAATATACCAGAGAAAATAAGGATTATAAATACGAATTTGGCCATGTGTTTCACCAAAAATTTTATTGAGAAAGGTTTTGTCCTAAAATTGAGAAAATAATATCATAAATTATAAATGGAGAACTAAGGTTTATAATAAGTCATAGCAAATTGCTTCACTCCATTCCCCTTACCAAAAAGAAATGAACATTTTCTAATTTGGAAACAGCTGTAAGTTTCTTTCTTTTTTTTTTTTTAATATTTTATTTATTTATTTTGAGAGAGAGATAGTGAGAGAGAGCATGAGTGAGGAGAAGGTGGGAGGGAGAAGCAGACTCCCCATGGAGCTGGGAGCCTGATGCGAGACTCGATCCCGGGACTCCAGGATCATGACCTGAGCTGAAGGCAGTCGTTTAACCAACTGAGCCACCCAGGTGCCCCCAGCTGTAAGTTTCTTAGGCAGTTTAATAGTAGCCTGAATCTGAATTTTAGGAATATGTTTGAAAACAATTTTCATTTGAAAGTATGTTTCATTTCAAGGTACATCAGCATTAAAAAAGGACCATTGTAAAAATACTTAATGAGATCTCTTTAAATAAGACAGATAGTTTTCTTTATAAAGATGACAGATAATAATAATTCACTTTATTGAGTATTTTTAAATCTGGGATGGGAGGGGGAAGGTCAGTAGTATTTTCACCATGGCATACTGATTCATAATCTGGGTTCAGTTGAACCAAAGAATTCGCCAAGAAGAGCATGATAGTACCTTATAAGGATAAAGGGATCATTTCCGTACTTCCATGCAAGGAAAACACTATATATTTACAGTATATTTAATGGGTTTGGGGACGAAATGAGGAGCTCTTTGTTTTACATTTTAAATTCTATGACTGGTAAATTACATGAATGCTTAGATTTTGTGTCAGAAATTACTGGGTATTATATACAACTAATGAGTCATTGAACACTACATCAAAAACTAATAATGTACTGTATGTTGGCTAATTGAACTTAAGAAGAAAGTACTTTGCGTGCCTAAATATTTTCCTGTAATGTTAAATAAAATTATCTTGATCACTGTATAGCTTTTCAGAGCTTGTATATTCCAGTTCTATTATATTTAATGAAAAATGACTGCTAAGCTGTAAAACCTGATTAAATTGAATACATTCAATGATTTTAATAAAGTAACTTCCCTTGTTTGTAAAAATGTGTATTTTTTTACATTCAGTCCTGAGACCTTATTCATTTTATAGCTGAAATGTAAAAACTATTGAGATGTCATTTCTTTGAACAATGATGTTAGTCAAATGTGTACTGTGTGATTTGGTCACATAATACTATCCTTATCCTGGACATTGCTTTTGTTTTCATGATAATGTAATGTAGGTTTTTAGGCAGTATCATTGCCTTTCTTTTTAAAATTTAGTTCTGTTCACAGAAAAATAGAGCTAACTAAAATTCTCAGGTCATGAGAATGAACAGTTTCAGAGTTGAAAGAAATCCTAACAGTGGTCCCATCCAGTGAATCTTCTGTGTTATGACAGTGGCTTGGGGCACTTGTTAAAAATATGATTCTGAGTCCCCAAACTTAGAGGTTCTTTTTTTAAGATTTTATTTTAATTCCAGTGTAGTTAACATAAAGTGTTGTATTAGTTTCAAGTGTACAAAATAGTTAGTTACTCAACAATTTTACGCACTACTCAGTCCTCATTGTGATAAATATACTTTTTTTTTAAGTTGTCTTTTTTTTAAATTTATTTGTTAGAGAGAGAGCGAGTGAGCACAGGCAGAGAGGCAGGCAGAGACAGAGGGAGAAGCAGGCTCCCTGCCAAGCAAGGAGCCAGATGTGGGACTCGATCCCAGGACCCTGGGATCATGACCTGAGCCAAAGGCAGCCGTTTAACCAACTGAGCCACCCAGTTGTCCCGATAAATATACTTTTAATCCCCTTCATCTGTTTGACCCAAACCCCCTGACCTCCCTTCTGGTAACCCTCAGTTCTGTAGTTTAGAGTCTGGTTTTGGTTTGTCTTTTTTTTTTTCTTTTTTTCCTCCTTAATTTCCCCACATGAGTGAAATCACATGGTATTTGTCTTTCTCTGACTTATTTCACTTAGCATTATACTCTCTAGATCTATCTATTGCAAATGGCAAGATTTCATTCTTTCTTTATGGCTAATACTGCATAACACACACACACACATTCAACCACATCTTTTTTTTTTTTTTTTAAGATTTTATTTGTCAGAGAGAGAGAGAGAGAACAAACGAGCACATGCAGACATAGTGGCAGGCAGAGGCAGAGGGAGAAGCAGGCTCCCTGCTGAGCAAGGAGCCCGATACGGGACTCAATCCCAGGACTGCTGGGATCATGACCTGAGCTGAAGGCAGCCGCTTAACCAACTGAGCCACCCAGGCGTCCCCAACCACATCTTTATCCATTCATCTATCAGTGGGCCTTTAGACCCTTTGGCCGCTTCCATAATTTGACAGTAGTACTGCAATCAACATAGTGGTGCATATATCTTTTTCTATTGCTGTTTTTGTATTTTTTTTTTTTTTTATTAAATACTCGTAGTGGAGTTAATTCTGTTTTTAACTTTGGGGAACATCTGTACTATTTTCCACGGTGAATGTACCAGTTGACATTCTCACCAGCAGTGCACAAGAGTTCCCTTTCTTGACATCCTCGCCATCATTTTTTCTTGTGTTTTTGATTTTAGCCATTTTGACATGTGTAAAAGATATCTCATTGTGCCTTTAATTTGCATTTCCCTGATAATTAGTGATGTGGAACATCTTTTTAGGTGTCTTTTGGCCATCTGTATGTCTTCTTTGGAGAAATGTGTTTATGTCTTCTGCCAATTTTTAATTGAATAATTTGGTTTTTTGGTGTTGAGCTGTAGAAGTTCTTTTTATATTTTGAATGCTAGCGCTTTGTGAGATACATCATTTGCAAGTATCTTTTCCCAATCAATAGATTGTTTTTTAATTTTGTTAATTGTTTGTTTGCATACCAAATATTTTTAGATTGATGTAGTCACAGTAATTTATTTCTGCTTTTCTTCCCTTTGCCTTAGGAGATATACCTAGAAAAATGTTATGGCTGGTGTCAGAGAGATTTCTGCCTTGCTCTCTTCTATGATTTTTATGGTTTCAAGTCTTATATTTGGGTCCTTAATTCATTTTGACTTTATTTTTGTGTATTGTGTAAGAAAAGTGGGCCACTTTCATTCCTTTGCCTGTGTCTGTTTTTGTGCCAGTACTGTTCTGAATACTACAGCTTTGGAGTGGATGTTAAAATCTGGGATTGTGATGCCTTCGGTTTTGTTTATCTTTTTCAAGATTGCTTTGGATATTTGGGGTCTTTGTGGTTCCATACAAATTTTAGGATTTTTTTGTTTTAGTTCTGTGAAAAATGCTGTTGGTATTTTGATAGGGTTTGTGTTAAATCTGCAGACTGCTTTGGGTGGTATGGGTATTTTAACAGTATTTTTTCTTAACAATCGATGAGCATGGAATTATCTTTCTATTTGTGTCATCTTCAATTTCTAATCATTTTGTTAAATTTTTCAGAGAACAGGTCTTTGACGTTCTTGGCAAAGTTTATTCCTAGGTATTTTGTTCTTTTTGGTGCAGTTGTAAATGGGATTATTTCTTAATTTCTCTTTTGGCTGCTTCATTATTAGCTTATAGAAATGCAACTGATTTCTGTATATTGATTTTGTATCCTGCAACTTTACTGAAGTTACTTACTGTTTTGGTAGTTTTTTGGTGGACTCTTTAGGGTTTTTTATATATAGTATCATCCCACTTTAGTTACTGAAAGTTTTCTTTCTTTCTTTCCTATGTGGATGCTATTCCTTTCTTTTTCTTGTCTAATTGCTGTGGCTAGGACTTCCAGTGCTATGTTGAATGAAAGTGAGAGTGGACGTCCCTTTTTCCTGATCTTAGGGAAAAATCTCTCAGTTTTTCACCATTAAGTGTGATATTAGTTGTGGGTTTTCATATGTGGCTTTTATTATGTTGGGCTGTGTTTCCTTTAAACATACTTTTTTGAGGGTTTTTATCATGAATGGATGTTATACTTTATCAGATGCTTTTTCTGAATCTACTGAAATGGTTGTAAGGTTTTTATCCTTTCTCTTGGTAATGTGCTATGTCATGTTGATTGATTTGCTGCGAATATTGAACCACCTTTGCAACCCAAGAATAAATCCCAGTTAATTGTGGTGAATGATCTTTTTAATTTGGTTTCCTAGTACTTTATTGAGAATTTTTGCATCTATGTTCCTCAGGGATATTGGCCAGTATTTATTTCTCTTTTTTAGTGTTGTCTTTATCTGGTTTTGGTATCAGGGTGATGCTTTCCTGAATTTGGGAATTTTCCTTCCTCTTCAGTGTTTTACAATAATAGTTTGAGAAAAATAGGTATTAACTCTTCTTTAAGTATTTGGTGGAATTCTCCTGTGAAGCCATCTGATCCTGGACTTCTGTTTTTTTTGGGGTTTTTGATTACTGATTCGACTTTGTTGCTGGTATCGGTTTGTTCAAATTTTCTAATTCTTTCTGATTTAGTTTTGGGAGTTATATGTCTCTAGGGATTTTTCCATTTCTTCTAGGATGTCTAGTTTTTTGGTATATAATTTTTTCATAATCTCTTATAATGGTGTGTTTTTGTCATGTTGGTTTGTTATTTCTTCTTTTTCCTTTATGATTTTGAGTTCTCTCTCTCTCTCTCTTTTTTTTTTTTTTTTGATGAGTCTGGCCAAGTATTATCAGTTTGCTGATTTATCAATTTGTTGATCTTTTCAAGGAAGCGGCTCCTGGTTTCACTGATGTGTTCTATTGCTTTTTTAGTTTCTACTTTATTTCTTCTCTAATCTTTGTTACTTCCTTTCTCCTACTGATTTTGGTTTTTTTTTGTTCTTTTTCTAGCTCCTTTAGGTGTGAAGTCTGTTTGTTTTTTGACATTTTTTTTTTCCTTCTTGTGGTAGGCCTGTTTTTTTATAAATCTCCCTTTTAGAACATCTTCTGCTGCATCCCAAAGGTTTAGACAAATGTGTTTTCATTTTCATTTGTCTCCATGTATTTTTTCATTTTCTCTTTAATTTCCCAGTTGATCCATTCACTGTTTAGTAGTATGTTATTTAACCTCCATGTATTTGTGTTTTTTCCAGATTTTTTTCTTGTGGTTGATTTCTAGTTTCATGGCATTGTGGTCAGAAAGAATGCATGGTATGACTTTGATTTTTTTAGATTTGTTGATATTTGTTTTGTAGCCTAATATATGATCTGTTCTGGAGAATGTTCCATGTATAGTTGAGAAAAATGTGTATTCTGCTCTTTTAGGATGGAATGTTCTAAATATCTGTTTTAAATTTCTCTGGTGCACTGTATCATTCAAAGCCACTGTTTCCTTGTTGATCTGTCCATTGATGTAAATGGGGAGTCCTCTACTATTACTGTATTACTATCCATTACTTTCCTTATGACTGTTACTAGCTGTTATGTACTTGGGTACTCCCATATTGGGTGCATACATAATTATAATTGTTATATCATTTTGTTGGATTGTCCTCCTTTAAAATTTTTTTTTAAAGATTTTATTTATTTATTTGACAGAGAGAGTGAGCACAAGTACGCAGAGAGGCAGGTAGAGGGAGAGGGAGAAGCAGGCTCTCCACGGAGCAGGGAGCCCGATGCGGGGCTCGATCCCAGGACCGTGGGATCATGACCCGAGCCAAAGGCAGCTGCTTAATTGACTGAGCCACCCAGGCGTCCCTGAATTGTCCTCTTTATTAATTATTTAGTATCTTTGTTTCTTGTTACAGTCTTTGTTTTAATGTTTTACATCTATTTTGTCTGATGCAAGTATTGTTACAACAGGTTTCCTTACACTTTAATTTGCATGGAAATGCTTTTCCATTCCATCACTTTCACTCTGCATGACCCTAGGTCTGAAATGAGTCTCTCTCTCTTTTTTTTCTTCAAGATTTTATTTATTTATTTGATGGAGATCACAAGTAGGCAGAGAGGCAGGCTGAGAGAGAGAGGGGGAAGCAGGCTCCCTGCTGAGCAGAGACCCTGATGTGGGGCTTGATCCCAGGACCCTGGGATCATGATCTGAGCTGAAGGCAGAAGCTTTAACCCACTGAGACACCCAGGCGCCCCTGAATTGAGTCTCTTACAGGCATCATATAGGTGAGTCTTGCATATGCTAGTTCTAGATGCTGTATAGGGCACTTAATATATTTATATATAAGTACACAATGATACACACACACACACACACACACACACACACACCCCTCTCTTATGTGTCACAAATACTCTACTGATTAGGTAGGATTTTTCTCTCCATTAAATAGATAAGCTTAGAGAGGTCAAGTAACTTGCCATGGAACAGGGTTTAAATTCATGTCTATTTAGTTTTAAAGCCCTTGTTCTTTTTAGTTTTAGTTGATCATGCTCTTTACATTTTTGGTTAGAGATGGTTTTGAAATTAACATGTGTTCTCTTTTACAATGCCTTTGGTGATGGTGGCAACTTGTAAAACAATTGGTCTTTAGAAATGGTGATTTCAGTCAGATTACTTCATC
The DNA here is from genome assembly GCA_003697995.1 of Taxidea taxus jeffersonii. Taxonomy (NCBI): domain Eukaryota; kingdom Metazoa; phylum Chordata; class Mammalia; order Carnivora; family Mustelidae; genus Taxidea; species Taxidea taxus. Next base: position 35,222 of record RCUC01138557.1, on the reverse strand, counting down.
TGAAAACCTACCTGAAGTGTTACATGGAAGAGTGACATACTGGTAACTGTGATAAATACTTTTAGGAGTATCAAAGCCCTTGGTGGATTACAACTATGGTACTTGTGAGCAGTGAAAGCTCTAGAACCTGTTGGGAAATTAGGAGGGAAACAAGACCATAGAGAAAAAGAAATAGAAATATATGGTTCTTTCATACCACACTACACTACTGTACAGCCTTCTAGTTCTAAACTCAGTTGTTTTTAAAAACTTCAATACATGAATAGAGACACACATTAGTAAAACATAAAAGCTCCATTTGCAATTCTCCTCCTATCCCTACATCTCTCTATGGAAGCCTTTTTTCATAAAAATATGTTAATGATAGGGCACCTGGGTGGCTCAGTTGGTTAAGCGTCTGTCTTCAGCTCAGGTCATCTCAGGGTCTTGGGATCGAGCCCCATATCGGGATCCCTACTCGGTGGGGAGTCTGTTTCTCCCTATCCATCTGCTGCTCTCTCACTTGCACTTTCTCTCTCTCAAATAAATAAGATCTATTTAAAAATATGTTAATGTCACTTAATGAAAAAAGGTTTTTTTTCATATAAATATGTTACATAATGTTAACCTGTAATGTGTGTATTGTTATATTTAAGTGAATTAGTATTTTAAATTTTCACAGTTTTAATTTCTTATATGGGAGAATATTGATATAACTCACACAAAAGGTGTAAAAGGGGGTTTGAGATCCAGTTACTCGAAAACTGCTGTAATATATTACATCACTAGTAATGAACATTGTTGTAGACCATAATGATATAGAAAAACTCCATGATTTGATAATCTTGGTGAGAAAAGCACAATACAAACTCTACAAGAACAGAAAACAGTACTTGAGAAAATGCAGTAAAATGCAAATCATTATACCAAGGTTATATTATTTTGAATTATTTCATACTTATTTTTTTCAAAGGTTTTTTTATTAAACTTTTATATAATGAAAAGTCTTTTATAATATGAATGGGCATAATATCTCTATTTCAGAAACTCTGTAGTGATGCTCAAGTAAAAGTCTTTGGGAAATGCTGCCAACTGAAACCTGGAGGAGACAGTTCTTCCTCACTGGATAGTTCTGTGACTTCATCTTCTGATGTAAAAGACCAGTGTCCTAAGTACCAAGTAAGGTCATTGATATAATTTATTCATTCACTCATTTACACATACTTTTGAGCACCTACAACGTGTTATGCACCATCCTAGGGACTGGGGATACACCAGGAACTAGTCCTTACCCTTCTGGGAAAATAGTTATAAATAAGTAAGTTTATGCACTTTGATAAATCTTAGGAGAAGTTCAGAAAATGATGGGCATAGGTAGTAAGGGGTAATTTCTCCCTTTTATTTCCCAATTCAGATTTTTTTTGGCTACCAGAACAATTTATTTTAAACACTTTTAAATTATTGAAATATGAATGCAAATATAGCCTATATTATGCAGCCTGTATATACAGTTTGGCTGTAGTATGAAATTCAAGTATGATTGGAAGTATACACATGCAGAAACGGACATTTATATTTTTTAGAAATAATCTCTTTTAAAATACAAAGTTAAACAAATTAGTACCTAATGGGAACTTCTGTATAAACTTGTTATATTTTACATAATGTTAAGTGTTTGGTTTCATACCAAGTATATGTCATCTGTGTGAACTTATTTGTGTCATCCAAGTTTGCATGAATAGATCATATTTAGCAGTATCAACATGGAATTCTGGGTCTTTAAATTATTTGTAGTTAGGTAATTGTGTTTGGATGGGAAGTGACCCTTCTATCCTGTCATTGTGACAGTGTATGTGAAAGAGCTCTGAGGTGTTTATAATCCAGGTACTAGGAGTTACTATATAGTTGGCCCTGTCTTCCCCTGTTTCTCCTCCAGCTTAAGCATGACAAATTAGTAAATTCCTAATAGTGTTATGCTATGTGACATCATCATACTTATACCAGGCTGGATGTTTGCTGATTGAGTTGTGTAAATTTGCATTTCTTCCTACTGTAATGCAGTTAAAAATGAATATTAGCACATGGATCCAGATTGTAGGAATGCTGAAGCATTGAGTGATTGCACCCTCATGTTGCATCAAGATCCATAGAGATTTTCTTTTTTAAAGTTCAGATTCCAAGGCTTTGTGCCCAGATATTCTGATATAGGCTCAATATGGTCCTGGAAATCTTTTTTAGCAAGATACATTGAATTATTGTAGCATATAGTTCAGTACACTTGATAAAATGTGATTTCGGGTAACTAGAACATTATCTTTGATCTGCACAGATTATTACAGATTAATAGCTTCCAGAAATTGGTACTTTAAAAAATTGACCTTTTAAGTAAGGGCCTTATTTAAAAAAAAACAAGGGGTACCTGGGTGGCTCAATGGGTTAAAGCCTCTGCCTTCGGCTCGGGTCATGATCCCAGGGTCCTGGGATCGAGTCCCACATGGGGCTCTCTGCTCATTGGAGAGCCTGCTTCCTCCTCCTCCTCTCTTTCTCTCTGCCTGCTTGTGATCTCTGCCTGTCAAATAAATAAATAAATTTTAAAAAACATGAAAGATAATAGCACTTTTTAAATTACAAACTTTATTATAGATTATGTCACATAAAAATATATAACATGACATTCATGATAACTATTTGATATGTATTAGAGCAGGTAAGGAGAATCTTTACTGGAAAACTCTGGTCTAATACAATTTGAACACGAATTTATTTTTACTATATTTGCTTTTTAAGGACTCTTTTCTGGTTTTGGTAGTAAAATCTATATATGCTTTGATGGTTGAATTCATAATAATTTTGAAGATTGGCATTGATCTTTAAAAAACAAACAACAAACAAAAATCAAAAATGGTAGGAATGCAAGCCGGTGCAACCACTCTGGAAAACAGCATGGAGGTTCCTCAAAAAATTGAAAATAGAGCTACCTCACAACCCAGCAATTGCACTGCTGGGTATATACCCTAAAGATACAAACGTAGTGATCCGAAGGGGCACGTGCACCCGAATGTTTATAGCAGCAATGTCCACAATAGCCAAACTATGGAAAGAACCTAGATGTCCATGAACAAATGGATGGATAAAGAAGAAGTGGTATATATATACAGTGGAATACTATGCAGCTATCAAAAACCTGAAATCTTGCTATTTGCGATGGCGTGGATGGAACTAGAAGGTATTATGCTTAGTGAAATAAGTCAATTGGAGAAAGACAACTATCATATGATCTCCCTGATATGAGGAAGTAGAGAGGCAACGTGGGGGGTTTGGGGTGTAGGAAAAGAAAAAGTGAAACAAGATGGGATCGGGAGGGAGACAAACCATAAGAGACTCTTAATCTCACAAAACAAACTGAGGGTTGCTGGGGGGAGTAGGGTCGGGAGAGGGTGGTGGGGTTATGGACATTGGGGAAGATATGTGCTATGTTGAGTGCTGTGAAGTGTATAAACCTGACGATTCACAGACCTGTACCCCTGGGGCTAATAATACATTATATGTTTATAAAAAAAATTTAAAAAAAAAACCACCAAAACCTTTGCACTTGGTCATTAGAAGAATTATTCTGTTCTCTTTCCAAAATGTTGTTCTTAGTACCCAAACCTTCGTATTTTGAAATAAAAATTTTTTCTCAGTCAGATCCCTAGATGAGTTATTTTAGTAACTAGGTATATCAGAAGTGATTTTTTTCTTAAACAGTAGCTTTATGTCTTTATTAAAACAATTAAGGCTATAGTACCTAAGAGAGAAAGAATAATATGTAAATGAATATTCATAAAAACTAATACAAAATAGTTATATATAATGAAATAGATTGCCATTTGAAGATTTTTTTAAAGAAAGCTAGCAAATGCAAACATATAGTTTTTTTTTAAACCCAGATAGGCATTAAGTAAGCAGAGGAATCACATAAAAATAAAAATAGTATGCAGATATATTCCCTGTCCTCCACATGTAAAATGGGGGTCTTCAACACTTCGATATCAGAAGAGTCTTTTAAATATTTTTTTATAAAATCCTCCCAATTTTTTATTTTTTATGATGGAATGGCTTAGAGAAATTTATGAATAATACTCAACTACTATCTTACATAGTTATTCAGGTCCTCTTCCTTATCACTTCTTTTATTATATAACTGTGTAAATTAGGAATTGGATTATTCCTAGGGATTATTTTGCTCATATGACAAGAAGTCTGAAAGGCTGTCTAGGTATGATACATGGGTTTCAAAATGGCTTTAGAAACCAAGGCATCCTTATCTTAGCCAGAGTTCATGTGTAATTATTGCCTTTTGGTCCTAAAATGGCATCTCCATCTCCAGTGACTTCCATTTATATCATTGACCAAGCCTTATAAATGTGTAAATTCTGAAAGGTGCTACTCCAACCATTAATTTAACCTTTTGGATGTAGAAACCAACTCTCCATTTGTCTACAAGGAAGGCTGTGAAATGCATTAAAAAAAAATTTTTTTTTTTTTAAATTTTTGGTTGGGCACATTGCTGTCCTGAAACAAATTAGACTTCAAAAAATAAAGAATAAGGTATTTTTTGGGTAGTTAGTTTATACAGTGTCTAATTAGTAACCAAATGGATGAGTTCAATGTTACCTTTCGTTCTGACTCCTGTGATGACAAAGACATTTGAAGAAACGGAAAGGAATAACTTTTAATTTGACTTCTTTGAGAACAAGACATTCTAATATTTTAAATAAGTTTTTTAAAAGATTTTATTTATTTGTTAGAGAGAGCGTGAGCACAGGCAGACAGAGTGGTAGGCAGAGGTAGAGAGAGAAGCAGGCTCCCTGCTGAGCAAGGAGCCCGATGTGGGACTGGATCCCAAGACCCTGGGATCATGCCCTGAACTGAAGGCAGACGCTTAACCAACTGAGCCACCCAGGTGTCCCAATAAGTTCTTTTAAAAACTACAAAATAGATATACGTTACCCTGTTTATAGAACCTCTTTTGCACAGTAGGAGCGGTAAAAACTGTTCTGGATGTTCAATGAATTCTGTTTCTTGTTTTCTGTCCGGAAGAAACATTGCATATGCACAAGATGTGGTTAACAGTGTTTATTTAAGCAATAAGCATTATTATAATAGCAAAAACCAGGAAGTAACCTAAATGCCTATCAGTAAGAGCAACTGGTATTTTCATATAGTAAAATACTATGTATTTGAAAGGAGTCTTTGTATAACAATATGGTTAGATCTGTAACATTGTGAAATAAAATCAAGCTATAGAACAGTGTATACAATGAAGAGTCACTTAAAAAAAAAGATTTTATTTATTTATTTGACAGAGATCACAAGTAGGCAGAGAGGCAGGCTGAGAGAGAGGAGGAAGCAGGCTCCCTGCTGAGCAGAGAGCCTGATGCGGGGCTCGATCCCAGGACCCTGAGATCATGACCTGAGTCGAAGGCAGAGCTTTTAACCCACAGAGCCACCCAGGTGCCCCTAGAGTCACTTTTTAAAAATATGTAGAGTTATGTAGAATAACTGCAGCAAAGGAATTTTCAGTAAAATTCAGTATTTAAAACAGGTTTTAAATTTTGCAGTTTTATTAATGTTATGGTTATTTTTTTTAGGGTTCTCGGTGCTCTTCTGATGCCAATATGCTTGGAGAGATGATGTTTGGCTCAGTAGCAATGAGCTATAAAGGGTCTACTTTAAAAATTCATCAGATCCGGTGAGGGCTTTTCTGATTTTTCATAATCCATTTTAGAACATGTAATTTTTGAAGATGAGAGAATTTCCTATAGTCTTCACACAGATGGAACATGTCAGATTTATGGTGTCTTACGGGTTTCATGCTACTTCATGACTGTTGTAACCATGCAGGGAAATCTTTGTGATTTATAGCTTTTTTGGGAATGGGGAATGGGAACAGGGAGAGGGGGAGAGAGAATCTTAAGCAGTCTCCATACCCAGTGTGCAGCCTGACATGGGCTTAATCTCACAACCCTGAAACCATGATGTGAGCCAAAATCAATAGTCTGACACTTAACTAAGCCACCCAGGTGCCTAGGTACATTTTTATTTGTAATAAATTGAGAAGTTTTTTATCTTTTAGTTTTGATCTCTCTCTGTCCCTTTCTTTTTCATCATAGTTCCCCTCCACAGCTTATGCTCAGCAAAGTTTTTACTGCACGGACTGGCAGCAGTATCTGTGGAAGTCTCAATACGTAAGTGTGATTATGAATGCTGGGAGAAATGAATTATTTAGGATGTGCAAAGTGGGAAAACTAACAGACTCTCCCCAAGGTCACAGTTTAAATTGAGATTTTCTCCCATCCCTTAAGTTTGGAAATTTATGGAGGCCAGACTTTTTCTCTAGCTCTATTGAGATATAATTGACATCTCACTTTGTGTAAATTTAATGTGTACAACACATTTATTTGATACATTTTTATATTGCAGAATGATTACCATCATAGCATTAGCTAACTAACACCACCATTCTATCAAAATTACCATTTCTTTTTTGCAGTGAGAACAGCTAAGATTTACTCTTTTAGCACCTTTCAAGTATATAAAATAACAGTATTATTAGCTGTAGTCAGCATGCTATACATTAGATCTCAGAACTTATTAATCCTGTAACTGATGTTTGTACTCTTTGACTGTTATCTCCCCATTTCCCCCACTCTCAAGCCCTGGTGACCACCATCCTGCATTCTGTTTCTCTTTGTTCATTTTTTTTATATTACACATGTAAGTGATACTATATAGTGTTTGTCTGTCTCTGTCTGACTTATTTCACTTAGCATAATGCCCTTAAGATTCATTCAGATTGTCACAAATGGCAGGATTCCCTTTTCTCAAAGTCAGATAATATTCTTGTGTGTGTGTGTGTGTGTGTGTGTGTGTGTCTCTCTCTATGGCATCTTATCCATTCATTTGTTGATAGACTCTTAGTTTGTCTCCATTTATTGACAGTTGTCACTAATGACACAGTGAACATCTGAATGCAGACACCTCTCTGAGATCCTCATTTCCGTTCCTTTGGATATATATCCAAAAGTGGGATTCCTAGATCACATGGTAGTTCTATTTTTAATTTTTTGAAGAACCTTCACACTATTTTCACAGTCGCTGCATCAGTTTTATTCCCACCAACAGTGCACACAGGTTCCCTTTTCTCATACCTTGTCCACCACTTGATAATCTCTTGTCTTTTTGATGTTCGCAATTATAAAAGGTGTGAGGGGTGATACCTTGTTATGGTTTGGTTTGCATTTCGCTGATGATTAATGATGTCGAGCATCTCTTTCATGTACCTCTTAGCCATTTACATGTCTCCTTTGGAAAATTGTCCAGTTCTTTTGAATATTCAGAGGAGCTATTAATATTTTAGTCAGGTTGTTTGTTTTTTGCTGTTGATTTGTATGAATTATTTATATATTTTGGACATTAACCCTTTATCTAATAAAGGATTTGCAAATATTTTTTACCATTCCATAGATCGCCTTTTCATTTTGTCAGTTGTTTATTTGCTGTGTAGAGGCTTTATTTAGTGTGATGTATTCCCATTTATTTATTTTTGCTTTTGTTGCTTGTGCTGTTTGTGTCATATCTAGGAAATTTCTGCTATGACCAGTGTCAAGGAGCTTTTGCCCTATGGTTTCTTGTAGGAGATTTGCAGTTTTGGGGTCTTTTGTTTATATATTTAACCAATTTTGAGTTAATTTTTGTGAGTGGTTATCCAGTTTTCCCATCATTTATTGAAGGCACTATCCTTTCCCAGTTAAATGTTTTTGGGTCCCTTTCTGGGCTCTTGAATTCTGTTCCATTGTTTTGCGTATCTGTTTTTAAAATTTATTTATTTATTTATTTTTATTTACTTGATAGAGATCACAAGTAGGCAGAGAGGTAGGCAGAGAGAGAGGAGGAAGCAGGCTCCCTGCTGAGCAGAGAGCCCGATGTGGGGCTCGATCCCAGGACCCTGAGATCATGACCTGAGCCGAAGGCAGAGGCTTAACCCACTGAGCCACCCAGGTGCCCCCGTATCTGTTTTTATGCTAGTACTATAATGTTTTGATTATGTTAGCTTTGCAGTATAGTTTTTCTCAGGATTGCTTTGCTATTCAGGGTCATTTGTAGCACTACAAATTTTAGGATTGTTTTATTATTTCTGTGAAAAATCCCATTGGAATTTTGATAAGACTTGCATTGAATCTATAGATGACTTTGGGTAATATGGACATTTTAACAATATTTGTTCTTCCAAGCTACTTTTTTGAGGGTTTTTTTCACGGAAAGATGTATTTTGTCATATGCTCGCTTTCTTTCTCTTTTTCTCCCCCTTCCCTCCTCCTTCCTTCCTTCCTTTCTTATTTAGGGTTTTTATTTATTTATTTGAGAGAGACAGAGATAGTGACAGCATGAGTGGGGAGGAGGGGAAGAAGCAGGTTCCCCACAGAGCAGGGAACCCAATGCAGGGCTCTGTCCCAGGACCCTGGGATCATGACCTGAGCCAAAGGCAGACACTTAACTGACTGAGTCAGCCGGGTGCCCTGGTCATATGCTTTTTCTGCAACTGTTGACTTCGTCATGTGATTTTTATCTTTCATTCTTTTAAAGTGGTAATTCTCATTTATTGCTTTGTGTATACTGAAGCATCCTTGCAGCCCAATGATAAATCCCACTTGATCACATTGAATGATCCTTTTAATGTTCTGTTGAATTTGGTTTGCTAATATTTTGTGGAGAATTTTTGCATTTATAATAGTCAAGAGAAGTGATCTGTAATTATATTTTCTTATAATGCTCTTATCTGGCCTTGGTGTCAGGGTAACACTGGCCTTGTAAGATGAGTTTGGGAGTGTTCCTTCTTTAATTTTTTGAACAGTTTGAGTAGAATTGGCATTAATTCTACTTTACATGTTTGGCAGAATTTACCAAGGAAATCATCTGGTGTCCTTGGCTTTTCTTGTGTTGGGAGGTTTTTGATGAATGATTCATTTTCCTTACTCATTATTGGTCTGTTCACATTTTTTATTTCTTCATGATTCATTCTTGGTATGTTGTATGTTTCTAGGAATTTATCCATTTTTTTTACCTGTTTTTTTTTTTTTTTTATTTAAACATATAATGTAACCCCACCACCCTCTCCCAACCCGCCTCCCCCCCCGGAATTTATCCATTTTTTATAGGTTATTCATTTTGATGTGTAACTATAGCAGTCTCATGATCCTTTTTATTTATATGGTATCAGATGTAGTGTCTCATTTTTAATTCCATTTATTCGAGTCCCCTTTTTTTCTGGGTTAGCTAAAGGTTTGATGATTTTGTCTCTTCAGAAAACCAGCTCTTAGTGTAATCAATCTTCAATGTTATTTTTCCTTTTCTATTTCATTCTCCTGTTGGCCTTTATTTCTTTCCTAACTAATTGTGGACTTTATTTTTTTCTCAGTTTTTGAGGTATAATTCAAGATCATTTATTTGAGATCTTTTTGGCTTCTTACTGTAGACATTTATTGCTCTCACTTCCCTCTTTGCGCTGCTTTTGTAATATCTCACAGGTTTTGATATGCTGTGCTTCCATTTTTGTTTCAAGGTACTTCTTGATTTGCCCTTTGATTTCTTCTTTGACTCATTGGTTGTTCAGAAGCATGTTTTTTTAATCTCCACATATTTGTGAACTGTCCAGCTTTCTTTTTGTTACTGATTTTTAGTATTACAACATTCTGGTCAGAAAAGATATGTGGTTTCATTTTAGCCTTCTTAAATTTGCTAAAACCTGTTTTGTGATCAGTGTTAGAAAATAGTCCATGTCCACTTGAAAAGAATGGTATTCTGCTATTCTTGGATATATCTGTATGTGTATATATCTCTTAGCTCCATTTGGCCTAAGATATGGTTCAAGTCCAACATTTCCTTGCTGACTTTCTATCTGGATGATCTATTAATTGTTGAAAGTAGAATGTTAAAGTCCTTTACTAGTTATTGCATTGTTGTCTCTTTACATATGTTAGTATTTGCTTAATATATTTAGGTGTCTCTGATGTTGAGTGCATCTGTATTTGTGATTGTTACTTGCTATGTCTTCTTGACGAATTGCTCTTCTTATTATATGACCATTTTTAAAGTTTCTCGTTACTGTTTTTGACTTGAAGTCCACTTTTTTTCTGATATAAGTATAGCTATCTCTGCTCTTTTTTTATTTCCATTTACATGGATTATCTTTTTCTGTTCCTTCACATTGAGCTTATATATATCCTCAAAGCTGAACTGAGTCTCTTGTAGGCAGCATAATGTTGGATTTTTTTTTTTTTAATTCAATCAGCTATTCTCTCTATGGAATTCAGATTACTTCTCACTTGAGTTTAGTTGAAGAATAGGAAATATGCTTTCTCTTTCTCTAATTTGCTTCTGGAAGCTATATCTGGAAGTAAAATGTTGACAGCATTCCCATGTTAGGATGAGATATGGATTTACCATTTTGTAGCACCATGCCGAGTTAGCATCTGTATATTGTGCTCTTCAGTTTTCAGATTGTAGAATTAAATCTGCAATCAGGAGTGGCATAGGTCACCCATGGTGGGGCACAAGATTACCACAGGGTGTTAATGCTAAGATTAGAAAAGTGAGGCTGAAATAAAGGCAGGCCTGATACTAGATTCATGGGCTACATGCCAGAACTTGGTAAATGAAGGACTAGGGCTAGAGTGAGGTGTTGGTGGATTCCATTGATGGCCTGTAGGGCCCAGGTCAGAACACTGGCTAGCCAGAATCTGTGGGGTTACCCAAAGTCAAAAGGTAGCAGGGAGGCTACTTAAAACTAAAAAAATTCTCAAAAGGTTCCATGAATTGGGAAAATGCTCCAAAAAGGCCCATCAGGGGTTTCATTAGCTAAGGTTCTAATACTTTTCTTTTAGGAAGGGAGGAAAGGGAAAGAGATTTTCTTTGCAGTATTATGGGTGCTTAAAAAATAGTGATGTTTAAAGTGTTGATTTTCAAGAGTTTATTATTATTATTATTTTTTTAAAGATTTCATTTATTTATTTGACAGACAGAGATCACAAGTAGGCAGAGAGGCAGGCAGAGAGAGAGGAGGAAGCAGGCTCCCTGCCGAGCAGAGAGCCCGATGCGGGGCTCGATCCCAGGACCCTGAGATCACGACCTGAGCCGAAGGCAGAAGCTTTAACCCACTGAGCCACCCAGGCACCCCTAATTTTCAAGAGTTTAATACTAAAGTAGAAATTAGAGATCCTACATTGGAATCACTGGTTCATCATCTTTTCTAATTTTTTATTGGTGGTTTTTAAAATCCCTAGGAAGGATACTTTGTATTAAAAGCATAAAGTAGGGACGCCTGGGTGGCTCAGTTGGTTGGGCGGCTGCCTTCGGCTCAGGTCATGATCCCAGCACCCTGGGATCGAGTCCCACATCGGGCTCCTTGCTCCGCAGGGAGCCTGCTTCTCCCTCTGCCTCTGCCTGCCTCTCTGTCTGCCTGTGCTCGCACTCTCTCTCTAACTAATAAATAAATAAAATCTTAAAAAAAAATTAAAAAAAAAGCATAAAGTAGTTTTATTTTTGTTACTTTGAAAGATTACTAGCAGAAGTGATATAGTTCATTTATAATGTGTGAACTAATGATACCTTGATTTTTGTTGTTTGTCCTTTTTTTTTTTTTTTTTTTAATTCCTGCCAGAAGTTTAGGAAATAATTTCAGGTCCAAAATACAAGGGAAAGCTTTACAATTTTAATTGGGGTCAGTAACCTTTTTCTGTAAAGTTTTCTGTAAAGTTCTAAGTAGTAAATAATTTTGGCTTTGTGGGCTCTCAATATGTCTGGTTTTTCAGCTCTACCATTGTAGCATTAAAGCAGCCATACACAGTACATACATGGCTGTATACATAGCATGGCTGTGTTCCAATAAATATTTATAAGAACAGGCGGCAGGGTGGATTTAGCCCTCAAGCTGTAGCTTGCCAACCCCTGATTTAGTGCTGTAAACTAATAAAAATACTTAAAACTTAAAAAAAAAAAACCAGTTTTATACTTAAAATTTCATTGGGATATGCAAAGAATTGCTATAAAGAACATATAAATTTGCAATTTATTGTTTCTTTTTCCCTTTAGGCTGCAGGACAGTCTTGAATTCATCAATCAGGACAACAGTACATTAAAGGCTGATAACAACACAGTTATTAATGGACTACTTGGAAATATAGGTAAATGATTCCTTTGGTTTTACAAGTTTTAAATAGGTTAACAGTAAAACAAGGATTTGCAGTTCATTTTTAATAATGTAGACGTTTTAATAAGACTGCATAGTTTGACATACTGGAAATGGAGAAGGAATTCAAATTGGCAGTATATATAACATTTGTATTATTTGAAAAACATAATTTTTGTATATTTGAACATAATACTTTTTTGTATCTGAAAAAGAACTGCTGAAGATATATCTGGTTTGTTTTTTGTTTTTAACTTTGATGCATCTTTGAAAGGCACTGTCATTCATATAAAAAGTCCTTACCAGCTTTTTTGAATATTTCAGCTGAAGAATACTGGTATTATACTTTCTCCATTCTCTCTTCTCTAACCATAAAAGTAATTTTGAAATGGTGCTCATTTTTGTGACCTGAATTCAGATAGATGAGCAGATATCAAATTTAATGTTCCTTTAAAGATTTATTAAAATAACAGCTTCATTAGTGATTTGGATAGTTGACTGTTGTTATTATTTAAGTTCAACATTCTGAAGTGACAAACTGCTCCTAAAATTTCTAGTCATTCGTTTTACTCTACAAAACTCAACTAAATTGATGCTGGCCATATTCCTGGTACGCAAATAACTAACATGCCAGAACGTGGACAGCAGTTAGACTAGGGTAAATATTTCTCTTTTTATTTATTTAGTGAGAACTTTTATTTCAAATTGATTTTAATAAATATTAGTTAAACATATAAATAGGAAAGAGTTTTTCTTCCAATTTGAACCATATTGTAATCTATTATTTTTAATAATTCATGTTCATTCAAATGAATTCAATGTTCATTTATACAGCAAATAGTATGAGCTTGTTACAGTGTCAGTGAATTCAATGTTCATTTATACAGCAAATAGTATGAGCTTGTTACAGTGTCAGGCATGTACTTCAGAAAGTTTGCATATTTTGGGGAGCCTGGGTGGCTCAGTTGGTTAAGCGTCCAACTCTTTTTTTTTTAAAGATTTTTATTTATTATTTATTTGACATACAGAGATCACAAGTAGGCAGAGAGGCAAGCAGAGAGAAAGGAAGGGAAGCAGGCTCGCTGCCGAGCAGAGAGTCCGATGTGGGGCTCGATCCCAGGACCTTGGGATCATGACCTGAGCCAAAGGCAGAGGCTTAACCCACTGAGCCACCCAGGCGCCCCAAGCGTCCAACTCTTGATTTTGGTTCAGGTCAGGATTTCAGGGTTGTGAGGTCAAGCCCCACTTAGGGCTCTGTGCTCAGTGAATCTGCTTGAGACTTTCTCTGTTTCTGCCCCTCCCCCTGTTCACATGCTCTTTCTCTCACTCTCTCAAAATAGATAAGTCTTTTTAAAAAACAAACTTTGCACATTTTTTAGAAAAATAGAAAAGTACTGCTTTTTCATAACTCAAATGATCAAGTTATTTCATTTAATAAAGTAAAAATGTGACAAGGAGATAACTGCATCTTTTTTCTTTATAATTTCACACTTTTCAAAGCTCAAGAGGTTAATTAAAAGCTATTTTATTTATTTATTTTTTAAAATTTTTTAAAAAGATTTTATTTATTTATTTGTTAGAGAGCGAGCGAGCACAGGCAGACAGAGTGGCAGGCAGAGGCAGAGGGAGAAGCAGGCTCCCTGCCAAGCAAGGAGCCCGATGTGGGACTCGATCCCAGGATGCTGGGATCATGACCCGAGCCGGAGGCAGCTGCTTAACCAACTGAGCCACCCAGGCGTCCCTTAAGAGCTATTTTAATAATTCAAATCCATTTTACTTAACACAGTAAATTACCTTATGGATGCTAGATATACTCATCTTCTTTGTTTTAATACAGGATAGGAAATTCATTTAACAAAGTACAGACTTTAAATAATGTGAGGGGCGCCTGGGTGGCTCAGTGGGTTAAAGCCTCTGCCTTCGGGGCTCAGATCATGATTCCAGGGTCCTGGGATGGAGCCCCACATCGGGCTCTCTGCTCAGCAGGGAGCCTGCTTCCCTTGCTCTCTCTGCCTGCCTCTCTGCCTGCTTGTGATCTCTGTCTGTCAAATAAATAAATAAAATTAAAAAAAAAATAATGTGAAACATTTTACTTGCATGTTTTAAATTGTGAATCAAGGATATCTGAGTACCATTTCTTAATTTTTTTTTACATTTCCAGTTAATTAGCAAATACTGAGCACCTGTTGTAATGCTAAGCAGTCTGCTAGGCCCTGAGGGTACAGTGGTGAACCAGACACACTCCATGCCTCAACAGATTTATAGTTGCAGATTTTAGTGCGAATCACACAAGAAATACAACAATTATAGTAGAGCGCAGTTAATTCTTGGACGTGTTAAAGAGCATGGTGTGATAGAGATGAGGAAGAGTACCTAATCCAGTCCTGGAGAGTCCCAGACTTTCTTGAAGAAGTAAAGCCTAACCTTGAAGGATTAGCCCTTTGTTTGCAGACAGAAACATTCTAGGAAGAAGCAGTAGTGTGTACACAGACCTAGGAGCAAGAGATGATAGCATGAGGAAAGAATGTGATAAATTAGTGTTGATGGAGCAAAGAATAATAGTAAAGAAAGTTAAAAGAAATTTTTAAAAAAAGTGAACAGGAGGTTGATGACTAAGGGCACTTTGGGCTGTAGTGAGGATTTGAACTTAAGCGTTAAGCAGTTGGGTAGTAGTGAGGGTATGTTGTTTTGGTCTTCTATCTGTTTTTTAACAGGTGCCAAGACACAATTAAACATGCAAGGATAATATTAGGAGAAATGACAGTGTGAGAGGAAATGAGGCAGGGATCTGGGAAAGGTCAAGAGAACCGTCAGATTGTGATCTAAGTCTGACCCCAAATGAAGAGAGAAATAGAAAATTGAATGGAAGTGTCCTATCCTACCATGCAATGCATGGAAGGTTTGGTAAGGCCATTGACAAGTCTTTAAGTCAAAGTTTGTTGTCATATGTGTTCCCAGAATGTGCCTGCCTCATTGTTTCTGCCGTGATGAGTCACTGGCTAACAGTAGCCTATAGGTATGGGGTATTTGGCCTTGCACAGACATCACAATAGATGTCAGAACACATCATCTTGGGGGTACTTAGTCAGTTATACTCCTTTTAGCTAGAGATCTTTGTGGTGCATTCTGAAGGTGACCACAGAGGAGTTGTCAGAATAACTTAGTCAGTTATACTCCTTTTAGCTAGAGATCTTTGTGGTGCATTCTGAAGGTGACCACAGAGGAGTTGTCAGAATAGAGAAACGTGATCAGATTAGCTTTATATATTCAAAAGAGTATTCTAATTGCAGTGGGAAAGGATTCAAGTGAACTGATGGGATTGAGGAAAAGATCTGTATTAGAAGGGTCCTTCTGATAATCCAAGTAAGTAATCCAGTAAGACTGTCAGTGAGGACAGAGTTGTTGAGAGGTTCCTTATGGGAAATAGAGTGGACAGGACTTGGTAAATAGAGGAAGAAAGGAGGACTCAAGTGTGGCACTTTGCTATATGGTTGTATAATTGCTTGGATATTGATGCCATTTATTGGAAGGAACAGACAAATTAGGAATTGGTAATTTTAGGTTTATGTATTTTGTAATAGAAGTATTGGTTGGTTATTCGAGTAAAGATATCCATTATAGTTCGTTAGTAGGTGTAGTGGTAGGTACTATAACATAAGAACTAGTGAACATAAAATAATTTTAAAGCAGTAGAGTTTTTTTTTGGTTTTTGTTTTTTGTTTCCAGTCATGTGAAATTTGAAAGTGTTCCTCATTGATTAACTGTTTTTCTCCTTCTGGTAGTTCTGCCTTCTTCATCATGTGGTTTCCAAGGTTGTGCTCAGCTGCACAAAGCTTGTGGAAAGGAATTGAGTATGGAAAAGGCACATCTATTTATTTCATAATCAACCTCAGTCTGAACATGACATATATCAGTTTTGTTCAGATTCCGTTAGTGGTAACTAATCACATGGCTTCACCTATATATAAGATTTGAGAAATAAGATCCCTAGCTGGGGTAGCTTCCCAGAAACTACCTGATAAAATAGAAGAGAGAACACAGTTCTTTGTTAGACAGCTGTATCTCCCATGGATTTGTGAAACATTAGCTTATAAATGATAAATGAAAGTGTAAGAATGAATGAGGTGACCTAGGAAATGTTAAAGAGTGAGAAGGCAATGTTCAGGCCAAAATCCTGGGGAATGTTGGTTTAAAGAAAGAAGGAGTAGGTGAAAAGAAGCACATAAAGAGGATTAAGGAAAAAAAAAGCCTACTTTGTAATCATTGAACTGTGGGGAAAAGTTCAAAGTGTAATTTAGTCAGCATCATAACATAAGATTATGAACTGCATTAGTCAGTGGGAAGGCTTTTGGTGACCTACGTGAACAGTTTCAGTGGGGAGAATAGAAGAATAGAAGCCAGAGTTGAGGAGAGACTCCGAGGTCATTTTTTTTCCCGAGATATAAGCCATGATTCTTTTTGGTCTCAGGACCCCTTTACACACTTAAGAAATTACTGAGGAACACAGCTTTGGTTTATGTGGGTTCCCTTTTTTGATGATGTTTTAAAAATTAAAACAAAATTTTAAAACATTTATTAATTTATTAAAAAACATAACCTTTTACATGTAAATATAAATAACATGTTATGAAATGACTATTTTCCATGAAAAAAAACTAAATGAGAGTGGCATTGTTTAGATTTTTGCAAAACTCCTTCATTTCTGGCTTAATAGGATACAACTTAATCCTCTTATCTGCTTCTGTATTTGTTTTCTTGTAATATGTTGTTTTGGTTTAAGTGTATTAAGAAAATAGTTTTATACAGGCCCCTAAAGGAGTCTTTAGACCACATTTTAAGAACTACTGAATTATACAGTATTAGATATATGGAGAGAATAGTTTTGTCTGCTTTGTTTAATAATTTTTTTTTTGCTTTATTTTTTTGAGAAGAGGGGAGGGGCAGGGAGAGAGAGACTCTTTAAGAGGCTCTAGGCTCAGTGCGGAGCCTGACACGGGGCTAGATCTCCCAACCCTGAGATCATAACCTGAGCTGAAATCAGGAGTCGGAGGCTTAATTGACTGAGCCACCTAGGCACCACTGGTTTTGACTATGTTTAAATGTTGATGGAATAGGAGGTTATAAGGAGGGTAAAGTTAAAGATAGAAATAGTAAAGTGAGATTTTTTTGAAGGTCCTAGCTGACATAGAATTGGCTTTGAAAGGGAGGGAGGAGTGCGTTCCTAGCTCTAGCAAGAAGGGGACAGGTGGGACAGAATTTGATTAAGTTTGAAGACAAGGTGTAAGGAAATAGTAAAGTTCCTTCTGGTGAATTCTGTTTGCATACACACATGCATATGTGGGAGACAGTCATATCCTGAAAGTAAGGAAGGAGGTAGGTAGGGAAGGAATTTAAAAGAGAGTGGGTAAGTTTTGAAGTAGCTAGAGAGAATTGAAGAAGGAGCTGAACAGTTAAAACATGGAAGGATTGCTGCAAATGCACTATAATTTTAGAAATTCTTGTTATAGAAAAATATCTATCAGCAATTTGAAAAATACATTTGTCATTTGTTAAAACTGAAAGCCCCCTATTCTATCCTAGGTAACCTCTTAGGTGGCTCTTTAGGCCATCTTGATTAAGCATAGCAGGCAGCCCAACTGCTTGCTTCCAGGTTCTAATGTTGCCCCTTTGGGTCTTCAGACTCTGTTATTTGGTCCAGTGTGTTGCAGCCATGTTTCCTGGATAGCTGGGAGTTGGTGGGGTTGTGTTGGTGTTCCTGCTTCCTTTGTGGCTGACCATTGGTTTAGGAACTTTGGTTTCTTCCAAAGTTAGCTACTTTGTAACTTTACCAGGTTAGAAAAAAGAAGTCTCATACATATTTGTCAGTAGATCCTTTTTCTGCTTTTTGTTATATGTTGTGTTCTCTTTTCTCAGCCAAGCACTTAGGTGGTTTTCTCTTTACTGCAGGATCAGGAGAATGCTCTAATATTAAAACTGACTTTTTTGGGCACCTAGGTGATTCAGTCGGTTAAGGGTCTGCCTTCAGTTAAGGTCATAGTCCCAGAGTCCTGGGATTGAGCCCTGCTGTGGGCTCCCTGCTTAGTGGGGAATCTGCTTTTCTCTCTCCCTCTTCCTCTGCACCCCTCCCCCCCAACCCAGTTAATGCTTTCTCCCTCTCTCTCTCTCTCTCTCTCTCTCTCTCTCGTGCTCTCTTGCACACAGGCTCTCAAATAAATAAATAAAATCTTAAAAAAAACCAACCCTGACTTTTTAAAAGGTAAATTTATTTGGCAAATGTCAGATTATTTAGATAACAATACTGTGCTTTTTTGAATCTTTAAAATCATTGTTTTAGGTTAGAAAGGATTGAATATTTAAAATAACTTTTACCTTGTGTAATGGAAATTATTTTTATTATTATATACAGATTTATTAGTAAGTAGGCATGAAATTGTTGTTTGACATAAACTATGACCAGAGAGAAACAGTCCTGTTTCAAGGAGGGGAAGCCAGCTTGAATTATTCTTACTTAATTTAAAAGCTTCCATCCCTATCTGTTGGTCTGCATTTGTGCTGCCTAAGCTTACCCTTTATTCCTGACGCTTTGTGGCTTCTCTGACAGCCCTCTTTCATATATGTATTTTACGTTTTCGCCATGTAGGTCTTTCACAGTTCTGCAGCCCCAGGCGGGCATTCTCTGAGCAGGGTCCGCTCCGCCTGATCAGGAGCGCCTCTTTCTTTGCAGGTTTGCCATGTGCTGTGTGGGTAGACTAGCTCGTGTGCTCCAGTGGCTAGAATCTGTAGTTAAGCTGTGGAAACAAGAGAGTAGATAAATGCATTTGGAGAAGGTGTGGTTAAGAAAACATTGTTTATCAAGTGTAAGAACTTAATTCCTTTCTACTGAGTATATTCTTAGAACTTTCCAGAAATTTTCAGATATCAGTAGAATTGACATTTTCATGTAATTTCAGTTTATTTCATATCTCGTTATAAAATAATGATTTTTAACTTTAGAATCCTAACCAAATTTTAGTATGAACAATATTAATACCAGTTAGAATTTCTCATGTGACATGCTCTTGTTTCCATGGCTTAGTAGCTTTTGTGTACTCATAGTTCACCAATTGCAGAAAATGTTCTCAGTTACTATTTTAAAATTTCTGATCTATTTTATTCCATAAGAACGATTTCTCTTGGAGCTAAGATTTAGATGAACAAGCACCATTATATCAACCTGTAAAAGGCATATGTGAGTGCATTTGTTTACATCATTAAATTGATGATTGTAGAGTGTGTTTATGCCTTGTATCTAGGGAGTTGTATCTAACTTCTTGTTTTAATTAGTATTTACTTTCCTTGCAAATATGAGATAGGAATAATACATATTTATTACAGAAAATTTGAAAAACATTAAAAATGGGCAAAAAAAATATATTAGCCACTGTGTCAGCTAGAATTAACCTTTCTGAAAAAAAACACCATAATTTAATTTGGATCATACCATTCAAACTGTCTTCTTAAAATTTTTATTTTGAGGAATTTTTAAACATACATTAATATTGGCAGAATTTTAAGTGAGCCACGGTATACCCATTATTTACCTCCAGGAATCATTCTTATTAAGTTCAATAGCATGCTTTTTGGTCATTTAGTAGCATATTGTGAGTATTTTCCTTTTAGTCATCCCTTGCTTCTTTAGATATTATATCATATTTTCATATTATATGTCAATCTTCACCTAGATCTCAAAGCTTGTTCAACTGAGTGATAGCTCTTGGTGTTGGGTTTGTGCCATGCTATTGAAAAAAATAAAGGAATGCAATGAGATGAGCATGATTTCATTTGCTACATAAAAGCAGCAACACCACCCTGAATAGCATTATATGCTCTAACTGACAGTTTTGTCTTAATTCACAGTTCACAGCAACCCAATGGACATGCCTGGAAGAGAGCTGAATGAGGACAGAGACAGTGGCATAGCACGTTCTGGTAATGCCAGGTTCATGTGTTAATCTAGTTTTCTTATGAGATCACTGTTATCCAACAATGATTTTTATTTTTTCCTTTGCCATCCAATTTCATGTACAGTTTGTTAGTATTGATAATAGCCTTGTAAGAGAATTGTAATGACAGAATTATTTTAAAATTAAAATTTTCATGTTTACTGTTACATGTGCCTGGTGGAATATGGCCTAGATGAATGGACATTGGCTTAGACTTAGCCAATATAATAAAAAATATTGCTCAAGAGATGGCTTAAATGGTAGGAAAAACACATTTGGTTATAGCTGCTTACTCTTAACTTGAGTTTTAAGTTGTCAGAGTATCTCTTGCCCAGAAAAGCTTAGGTATTTTGGATCAATGCTATATATATATATTGCTTTCAAGTATGGGCTCCCAAAATACAGATGAACAAATCTTTATTGAAACACGGAAGAGATTAAAAGGAAAAAAAAAAGGTAAACCTCGCATTCTACCTTTAAGAAGCATGGAGTTTACAGAGAGAACAGTTAGGAAAATTGTCCTCCATTGTGTCATTTGTTCTGATAGACCTGTGCAGAGAGGTTTAGGGAAGGGAAACCTGACTTAGCCTGGGCAAGGGGCAGGGTGCCAGTAATGCTTTATAGAGGGATAATACTTGAATTGTGTTTTGAGAAGTAAGTAGGAGTTATCCAGGCAAAGGCATGGAAGAAAGGCTTTCTAGTTAAAAGGAAAAGTGTTTGTCAGGGCCCAGATAGCGTAAATGAAAGGAGTATCTTAGGCTTGCATTATTGTTAGGTATGAGAAACTTTATTCACTGTGGTTTGTCCATATGAACTGTGATGTTATATGGCTCTGCTGTCTAAATTGTTTATAATTCAGTTTTGAGTATAGTTGGGAAGTCCACAGTAATCTCTAGGTATGCAATTAGAATAACAAGAGGTTAAAAAAAAAGTTTCACATGCCTGAACTGTACTCCAGGACTGTCATGTAGCCTAGAGAAAGGCTTATGCAACTATAGTTGAAAAACAAAACAGAAGGAAAACCTCAATGCCTTGTTCTGATGGACAGATAAGAGTTAAGAACTATTCTAATATGAAAAATCTTAGCTTTGTGCAGTGGCAGTATCATAGACAATGAGGCTTATCAGAGGCGTGATTATTGCTAATATGAAAAATTTTGATCTTCCAAATAATCTCAACTTCTTACTAATTGAATTTTTAAATTTTTGTTCTTAGGAACTAATCTAGTGTATATTTCTTCTAACACTTATTGCCTCTATGTAATCTAGAGATTTAGTTTTCTGTGACAGGAATTTAGTTCTTATTATTTTCTTTTAAGATTTTATTTATTTATTTGATAGAGATCACAAGTAGGCAGAGAGGCAGAGAGAGAGAGAGGAGGAAGCAGGCTGTCCACAGAGCAGAGAACCTGATGCGGGGCTTGATCCACGACCCTGGGATCATGACCCCTCATGACCCGAGCCGAAGGCAGCGGCTTTAACCCGCTGAGCCATCCAGGCGCCCCTAGTTCTTACTATTTTATCCAAGGTTTTGGAGGTGATAAATTAGTATCTGTACTTCATTTTCTTTAGTGATAAATTGAACGCTCTGGCTGAATTTGATGAAGTTTTAGAATATAGGTGAAGTTCTGTAGGGTAGAGTCCAGAGCTGATGACCAAGAAAGAATTCTTGAGACATCTTTGGTGCAAAATGGTGGTTTATTAAAGCACAGAGGCAGGACCCGTGGGCAGAAAGAGCTGCTGCTCCAGGGTTTTGAAGGGTGGCAGGTTATGTACGATGGGGTTGGGGGAGGTAAGGGAAAAGGGAGGTTTCAATAGAACTTTGATACGCTAAAGAGGACCTACAAGATACCTGATACCAGAGGCTTTGCCATTGCTAAGATCCTTTTTCCCTTCTTAGCAAGGTATTAACATTAAGGTAGTTGGGAGATTCCTGAAGAATGTCATATATGTCCCATGCAAGAGTGGGGGTAGGGAAAGGTTGCAGGGTGTCAGCTTTTGCTTTGTCCTCAGCCAGCCTTCTGTTCCCTCATCAGATTGATCTGTAAGGCTTTTTCAAGCCATAACTTCACATACACCTTTTAAATTAATTGTGTCTTTTCTTCTTTTTCCAGTAGGGTTATTTTTAATACTGGACTCTGGTAACACATAGTTTTTTCCAAATTTAGATTAGTATTTGATTTTTCACTGAAGCATCCCCAGGTTAGTTATACATATCCAGTCTTAGACTTTTACACCACTTACTTATAATACTAATAAAAATGTGGTCTTTTCAAGGAAGTATTTTAGAATTAATTCTTGATGATCCAGATAGTTGTATGGCACATAAAGCTCTTCCTATTGTTGGATTTGTTAGTGAGAATTGAAATGAACAGATCTTCATAGTGAGTCTGTTAGTTTTCACTCCTCATATCCAAAAGTAATATACCATCTGATGTGCTTCCCTGTTTTTTGATTACCTCACAAATTTGCAGTATGTGGTTGTAATTATGAAAATGGGAATTTAAAATATAGCCAAAGAAAAGCAAGCCCTTAATGTCTTTCCCTTTCTAGATCCAGCACAGAAAAGGAGAGGATTCCTAGTCTAATGAAAAACAAAGCGTTGTAGCTTTTTACATTCCAGGCAAGAAAAAGTTTCTGGAGAGGGGGTTTTTGGGAAAAGCATAATCCTCACAGTTAGGGGATTGCAGCAATTATAATCATAATGGGTTCTTTTGGAATGTGTCTGTCACCCCTTAGATTGCTCCAGAGAATAATCTATTTTTGGAGCTTAGTAGGTATAGTCATGACTATTGAAAGAGGCTAAACATTCACAGGCTTGACT
Organism: Taxidea taxus jeffersonii; assembly: GCA_003697995.1. Classification (NCBI taxonomy): domain Eukaryota; kingdom Metazoa; phylum Chordata; class Mammalia; order Carnivora; family Mustelidae; genus Taxidea; species Taxidea taxus. The sequence goes on along the minus strand of RCUC01138557.1, from coordinate 12,209 downwards.
ACCAGTGCAGAAGCAATTTGTGGGTATAGTTAACTCTTGAATAATGTGTTGGTGAGGGGCGCAAACTTCCTCTCCCCCTGCGCAATAAAAAAATATGTACATAACTTTTAACTTCCTAAAAACTAAACTACTAATGGCCTACTGTTGACTGGAAGCCTTACTGATGATATGAACAGTCAGTTAACATACATTTTATATGTTATGTGTATTGTATACTTTATTTTTACAATAACATGAGAAAAATGTGGTTAAGAAAATCATAAAGAAAATAGATTTGTAATTCTATACTGTATTTATCGGAAAAAAACCCAAAAAAACAAAAACCAAACATATGTTAAGTAGCCCTGCACATTTAAACCCATGTTCAAGTGTCAGTGATACTCTTATTCTTTTTATTGAAGTATAGTTGTAAATACAGTTGTAACATACTGTGTTACATCTGTTTTAGATGTGTACAACATAGGGATTTGACAACTCTATATGTTATGCTATGCTTACCACAAATGTAGCTCCCATCTACATTTTTATTGCAACAATATTACAGTACCACTGACTCATCCCTAATCTGTCCTTTTTATCCCTGTGACTTATTCATTTCATTTCCACTCCCCCACACCCATTTTGCCCTTCCCATCTAACTCCCTTCTCTCTGGCAACCATCAGTTTGTTCTCTGTGTTAATGGGTTTCTTTCTGCTTTTTGTTTGTTTATTCTGTTTTTAGATTCCACATATAAGTGAAAGCATACGGTATTTGTCTTTCTCTATCTGACTTACTGCACTTAGCATTATACCCTCTGGGTCCATCCATGTTATCTCAAATGGCAATATCTCATTCTATTTTATGATTGGGTAATATGTATACATCTTCTTTATTGCTTCATCTATCAGTGGACACTTAGATTGCTTCCGTATCTTGGCTCTTGTAAATAATGCTGCAGTAAACTTAGGAGTGCATGTATCTTTTTAGATTACTGTTTTTGTTTTCTTTGTGTAAATACCCAGTAGTAGAATTACTGAATCATATGGTATTTCTCTTTATAGTTTTTTGAGGAACCTAGTGGCTCTACCAGTTTGTATTTCCACCAACACATGAGGGTCCTTTTTCTTCATATCCTTGTCAACACTTGTTATTTCTTGTTGTTTTGATTTTAGCCATTGTGACAGTTACAAGATGATGTGCTTTTAAATGGCATCTTCAGATGACACTCGGAACCCAGTTTTCAGATATAACTTTTGTTCTTAAAATCTAGCTGCTGCATTAAAAGGAATCACATCAGTCCAACAATTATAGTACTGTTGACCCAAAGGATACATGCACATTTATGTAGTTTCCAATGTATGTTTATAGCAGCATTATCTACAATAGCCAAATTATAGAAATAGCCCCAGTATCCATCAACTGATGAGTAGATAAAGGAAGATTTGGTATATTTATGTAGTGAAATATTACTAAGACATAAAAAAGAATAAAGTCTTCCATTTGCAACAACATAGATGGTGGTACAGAGTATTGAACTAAGGGAAATAAGTCAGTGTAAGCAAGATAAACACTTATGATTTCACTCATATGTAGAATTTAAGAAACAAAACAAATGACCAAGGGAGAAAAAATTGAGAGAGAAGCAAACCAAGAAACCAAGAAACAGACTCTTAACTACAGAAAGTAACTGATGGTTACCAGAAGGGAGGTGGGTGGGGGGATGGGCTAAATAGGGGATGGGAATTAAGGCATGCACTTGTTGTGATGAGCAAGGGATATTGTGTGGAACTGTTGAATCACTATATCGTCCACTTGAAACTAATATTGTACTATGTATTAACTAACTGGAATTTTTTTTTAAACGTTTTATTTATTTATTTGTTAGAGAGAGAGAGCACGTGCACAGGCAGACAGAGAGGCAGGCAGAGGCAGGCAGAGGCAGAGGGAGAAGCAGGCTCCCTGCTGAGCAAGGAGCCCGATGTGGGACTCGATCCCAGGACGCTGGGATCATGACCTGAGCCGAAGGCAGCCGCTTAACTAACTGAGCCACCCAGGCGTCCCAACTAACTGGAATTTAAATACAAACTTCAAAAAGATAAAATAATTTAAAAAACCTGAATCACATCATACTTCTTTTAATTTAAGGACTAAGTGTCCAGCTAAGCTAGAGGACAGTCTCATGGCTGAAGAAATAATGCTTGTTTCAAATTAGCCCTTTCTTCTGAAGTGGGGGTGAGAGTAAGACTATAAAAAGGGGAATGTCTCAGAGTCTCTTTCCAGTGCACTATTAATATATGAATTTTCTCCTCTGAGACTTTGCTCCAACAATGTTGTTATTTTTTTTTTAATGGAAATTTTAGAAGTTCATGAAGCAAAATGAAAAATTTGAATCACTACTGTTAAATTTGTTAAAAAGAAATTTATCTTGGGGTCCCTGGGTGGCTCAGTTGGTTAAGCTTCTGCCTTCAGCTTAGGTCATGGTTCCAGGGTTCTGGGATCGAACCCTGTGTCATGCTCCCTGCCCATCAGGAAGCCTGCTTCCTCCTTTCCCTTGTTTCCCTCCCCCCTGCTTGTACTACCTCTCACTATGTCTCTCAAATAAATAAATAAAATCTTTAAAAAAATTATCTTTATGCTTAGTCATTATTGATGTATTTTTAAAATGTTTACATTATACTTGTTTTTATTTTGACCTGACAGCATCTCTGAGCAGCTTGCTTATTACACCATTTCCCTCTCCAAACTCCTCACTTAACCGAAGTTGTGCCAGCAGTTACCAGCGACGTTGGCGACGCAGCCAAACAACAAGCTTGGAGAATGGAGTATTTCCTAGATGGTAAGTTGAAACCTTCACTATAATAAAATTGAATAGTTCCTTATTTTTTTAAAAAGATTTTATTTATGTATTTGAGAAGAAGAATGAGAGAAAGAGAGAGCACGAGGGGGGGACTCAATCCTGGGGCTCCAGGATCATGACCTGAGCTGAAGGCAGTCACCCAACCAACTGAGCCACCCAGGCGCCCTGAATAGTTCCTTAAACACAATTCTGAATGGTTCTTTTTAGAGCCTGGGCTTGTATTTTATGTATTTTAAGTCTTGAAACTTTCAAAATGTATTCCATTTGTTAAATTATTGGTAGTTTTAACTGATATTAGTGTATAGTTCAGTGGCACTTTAAGTACTTTCACATTGTTATGCAACCATCATCACTATTCATATCCAGAACTTTTTTATTTCCCCAAATTGAAGCTGTACCCATTAAGCAGTAACTCCCCATTCCTCCCTACTCTTGGCTCCTGGCATCCACCATTCAAAAAATTATTTTTTGTCTCTCTGAATTTGAGAATTCTCTACAAACCTCATATAAATGGGATAATACAATATTTGTCCTTTTATATGTAGCTATTTCACTTAGCATGTCTTCATGGTTCCGTGTTGTTGCATGTATCAGGATTTTATCCCTTTTTAGGGCTGATTAATACTCCATCGTGTGTATATATCACACTTTATTTATCCACTTTTCTGTTGATGGACATTTGGATTGCTTTCACTTAGCTTTGAGCAGTGGCAGTATTGTAGCCAGTGAGGTTTATCTGAGGTGCGATTGTTGCTAATGGGATTGCTTCCACCTTTTGGCTTTTGCAAATAATGCTGATATGAACATGGGTATACAAATACCCTGTTTGAGTTCCTCCTTTCATTCTTTTTGGGTATATACCCAGATGTGGAATTGCTGGGAGATAGGATAACTCTGTGGTTAAATTTTTGCGAAAATTCCATACTGTTTTCTACAGTGGCTGTTCCATTTTTACATTCTTACCAGAAATGCACAGAATTCTAATTTCTCCACATTCTTTCCAATAGTCATTTTCTGTTTTTTTTGATAATAGCCGTCCTGATGGGTGTGAAGTGGTATCTCATTGTGGTTTTGAATTGTATTTCACTAATAGCTAGTGATATTGAGTATGTTTTTATGTGTTTATTGGCCATGTGTCTGTCTTTTGGAGAAATGTCTGTTAAAAGTGTTGTGCCCATTTTTTATTTTTTTATTTTTTGTTGAAGTATAGGAGTTCCTTACATATTCTAGATACTAATCCTTTATCAGACATATGCTTGGCTGTATTTTTTCCCATTCCGTGGGTAGTCTTTTCATTCTGTTGACAGTGTCCTTTGGTACACAGCAGTTTTAATTTTATGTAGTCCAGTTTATTTCTTTTTTTCTTTTGTTATCTGTACTTTTGAGTGTCATATCCAGGAAGTCATTGCCAAATTCAGTATCTTAAAGCTTTTACCCTATGTTTTTTCCTAAAAGTTTTAACCCTTCTGTTTAGGTGTTTGATTAATGTACTGCATGTTTTGATATTTCAGTTTTTCATGTTTGTAATTAGGCAACTTCATTCATTCTTGAAAGATCTGTTTTTTAGTCTGCATTAAGCAGCTATAGATAATGCAGCTTCTTGTTTCCTCTTTTACGTACTCCCTCTAGTCCTTGATTTTTTTTATTATTTCTGGAATCAAAAGGAGAGATATAAGTAGATCATAGAACAGTGAATTATATCAGACTCCGTTATAAACCTAAAAATTCAGGCATTTTAGATTGGTTATGAATTGGAAGTTATCTCCTTTTTTTAGTGACTTCTAATCAACAAAAATGTTCCTAATCTGACTCTCTGTTAAAATTTCTTATAAAAATGTGAGTATGAAAGAAAAGCCAGTAGATTCCTAAATGAGATAACACTTGATATGCATTTTTAGATTTACTTGATAAAAGAGAAGAAGATCTTTAGTTAGTCTACATTTAATTAGCACAGACTCAAACTATGAATTTAATTATTTTTATATTTTTTTAATTTAAAAAAAACCATTTATTTTTAAGGTCTATAGAAGAAAGCTTTAATCTGTCAGATGAAAGCTGTGGCCCTAACCCAGGAATTGTGAGAAAAAAGAAGATTGCAATTGGGGTAATCTTTTCATTATCCAAAGATGAAGATGAAAATAACAAATTTAATGAATTCTTTTTTTCACATTTTCCTCTCTTTGAAAGCCACATGAACAAACTAAAGAGTGCAATAGAACAGGTAAGCACAGTCATGTTGTTGGTTTGTTTATGTCCTTTATTTTCCTCTGAATCTTATTCTCCTTATTTAGTATTATGTTTATTCATTTGGCAGAAAAACTAACAGCCACAGTGGCAGGTACCCTACAAAGTGCACTGGAGATGTAAAATAGACTTCAATTCTTTTCAGGGAGCTTACTGCCTAATATATGTAACAAAGTCATTCATCCATTTATTCAATAAATGTCTCAGGGCCTGTAATGTGGCAAGCACTATTCTAGCAAGTGTAGATAATATGGGAAAAAATCAACACTCTAGACTTCATGAGGCAGCAAACAAACAAATGAATACATAAGTTTTATTTTATGATTATGATTATTTTTAGTTTTACTTTTTTTTTTTTTTGAGAGAGAGAGAAGGAGAGAGCATGCATGCACAAGCAGAGAGAAAGGCAGAGGAAGAGGGAGAGAGAGAATGTTAAGCAGGTTCCATACGCAGCACAGAACCTCATGCAGGGCTCTGTCTCATGACCCTGAGATCATAACCTGAGCCAAAATCAAGAGTCAGGCACTTAACCAATTAAGCCACCCAGGTGCCCCAAATATATGATTTTTGATGGAAATAAATGTTGTGGAGAAAAATAAAATGGGTTTATAAGGAATGTTGGATGGAGATATTCTGATTTTTGTTGCCTAGTCATGACGATTCCTGATACAATGACATTTGATCCAGAGATATGGAAGAAGTGAGATGCAACTATATGAGGGAAGAACTTTCTAGGCAGGGGCAAAGGCCTGTGTCATGAGTAACCCTGATGCTTGAGCAAAGTAAGGAGGCCAAAGTGGCTGGTTTAGAAGTAACTTCAGATTATGTACAGACTTTTAGGATATCATCGTAAGGGCACTGGCATTTACTCTTAAGATGGGAAACTATTGGAGAGTTTCAAGCAGAGGAATTTATGTATTTATGAGGCTCATTCCTACTGCTTGTGAAGAATAGACTTCTAGAGGCAAAAGAGGATGCTATGGGAACAAAATAGGAGACTGTTGCAGTGATCCAGTGAAAGATGTTGGATACTCAAACCAATTAGGTGATAGAATTGTTGAGTAGTGGTTGGATTCTGGATATGTTTTGAAAATAGAGCTAATGAGATTAGTTGTGAACTCAATTGGCATGTATGAGAAAGAGAACAGTACAGGTTGGCTTGAGATTTTTCACTTGAGCAGTAAGAAGGATGGAGTTGCCAGTAGTACGATGGAACAGGTTGGGTGGAGGAAAGTCAGGTATTTGTTTGAAAGGCCTCTTGGACATCTAAGTGGTTATATGAGTCTAGAGTTTAGGGGACCAGGCTAGACAGGCATCAGTGCATTGATGGTATTTAAAGACATGAAACTGAGGAATAGAAGAAAGGAGAGGAGATCCTACACTTGACCTGTGGAGTATTTCAGCAGTTAAAATTTGAAGAGTTGAGAAAGAACTGCAGAGAGGAATGGAATTGGCCATTCAAGTAATAGGAAAAACAAGATAGAATACTTTTTTGAGGGGAGCCAAATGAAGGGAAAGATTTAAGAAGGTAAGAGTGATAGTTGTGTCTCATGCTGCTGATAGTGGATATGATAAATTTATATACAAGTAAGAAAATTATGAATATAAGATAGGACATAAGAATAACTAAAAACGACAAGCTCGTAGGAAAAGAAAAAGACTTCCTTTTGAGAAGATGTCACATTTGGACTGGATTTTAAAGGATATGTAGGATTTTTTAAACTTAAAGCTTTGAAAATTGGATATAGCTGAATAGCAAGAAAATTGATATACTTGCCACCCCAAAATAACTCTGTAACATTTTGCTTAAAGTCTTCCAGGCCTTCTCTATGTATTTTTACTTGATTGGAATTGTTCTGTGTCCATATTATTTTAATTATGTGCCTATTTTTAAAAACTCATCATTGTAACATATACACTTATCATATCATTGTAAATTGTTCTTAAATATGTTTGAGAGGATTTCCTCAAGTTAAGTAACAGTTTTTCTATTAAGTCATTTTTGTTCTTTTATAATTATAAGTACACTGTAATTAATACCGTGGTGAAGTTTCCCTGTTATTTTTAAGAGATTCCCAGGAAGTTAAAGTAACGAATCATTGGGAATAGATAACTAAATTCTTAATCCCATTGACAGTATACAGAAGGGAAAGGATAGAAGAGGGTTAGTGGGTGTATGGTTGACAGAATTAATGAGAACCAGACCACAAAGAATCTAGAATGCTAGCCAGAAGTTTTGACTTTGTTGTTAAAGCTGTCTCCAAATTGTGCTTTAAGAAGATTAATTTAGTAGTATTTTTTTTTAAGAGAGTAGAATTCAGAAGGCTAGGGAAAGGAAGACCAATTAGAATGGTCTTGAAAACAGGATGCATTTCAGTAACCCAGCAGTGACTAAGTCTTATTTGCCTCTAGAGAGTACACTGATGTTTGTTATTCACATTAAATCATCAGAGGACAAATAGATCATTAGCAATACATCTTTACTTGAACAAATGAGTAATGGCCATTTTTGCTTTTTTCAGAAGTTAGACCTTGGTGACATTTTCTTCAGTTGGCAGCTGTCCCTTTTTGTAATCAAATGTTGCTAAAGTCAATACACATAATATTTAGCTGCAAATGAACTGACATTTTGAATTACTGGGAGAATTGTTTGAAGCTTTATATAAAACTTGAAATATTCAGGCAGTATAGAACTCACTATAGATTACTTTTTACATGTTTTAATGCTTTGGCCATTTTATAACCTAAAAGCATACATTGCAGTCCTTATAAGTTGTTTCAGTATTTGTTCAGCAAGTTTAAAATCTCATTTTCTTACTATAGCTGAAAGATAAAGCTTAATGGATGAGTATCTTTATATAAATAAACAGAACTTAGTTTTAAAAGTTCTATAGCTGTTAATTAGTGATAGAATATAGTAAACAGTGGACCATCCAGAGAAGTTTTCTTTTAGGGTCAGTTTTGACAGTATCACTTATTTGTTGTTTTTTTTTTTTAATGAAAATATGGATTTTGTACCTGGTACCTTGGGAATTATTTTGAAGCTTGTGCCACCTTTTGAGATCTATACTGTACTTGTACATTTTTTGCTGCTGATAAAGTTAAGATTAGTGTTTAGTTCTAGCTAAAGAATATTCACTCCTTTTTTTTTTAAATAAATTGGGAATCTTGACAGTTTATGAAAACATAAAGTTCCACTTTTACCTTATGAAGCTTTTAGATGTGCAAGAACATGATTTCTAGCCTTAAAGTAGTCTGACCTCTGAAATATATGTTTAAAATTTTTTAAATTGATTTTTAATTACATGAGTAATGCAGAAGTCTGTTCTCTTTAAAACATCTAAAAAAAGGTTCTTTTTGACATTCACATCCTAATTCTGATCCATTTTTTTTGTCTGTCTAAAGCAAAGCCTCTCAACCTTGGCTAAATATGTTTTTAATAAACGAAGTATTATTAATAACTTGAGACATCTTTCAGTAGAATCTTGATGTTTTAGATTTTTAAAAAGGTTTACTTATCGAGCCATTATCTGTGAAAATGCTAGATGAAAATGCTGTTGTTACTGAGTTATTGTATCTTGCTCTGTATGTTTAAAAAAAAAAAACAACAGAAAATGGTAGTTTTATGTAACCCAGAAACTGTCAACATCAGTTTTTCTTTATGTTGCTATTCTGCCATTTGACAGTTTCAATAAGAGATTTAACATTTGAAAAATTTGAATTTTGTTATAACTGTTAATGATCAAAGGTACAAAAAAAGAAAGCCTCCGTAAATGTATGTAGCTTCTTTACCTGACAGTAGAGTGTTGTGGAAATAAGTGATTCTGTCCTTCACTTTTTTTCTCTCATTTTTTGCTTGTGATCAGTGTAAGAATTAACTATTTCATTGCTTCCAAGGCTATGAAAATGAGCCGGAGATCAGCTGATGCCAATCAGAGGAGTTTGGCATATAATCGAATAGTTGATGCCCTAAATGAATTCAGGTACATATTCTCCAGCTTTTCATAATTTAGAGTTGTCTAGTAGTGTACACAGGAAGATTTATTTTCTTTAGGGTTTTCTGATAAAATTCTTTAAATTTCTTGGTCCCATGGACAAGAGAAGGTATAATTCACTAGGCCACTGGTTTCCGTTATTAAGTATCACTTGTTTCAGGGATTCAAGCATATTTGGGATTCATCAGGGATGTGGTTTTTAGTACCAAAGCATTACAGAAACAAATATGACTAGAGGAGGGAGACCCTTGTTCTCCAGAAACATGCTTTGTCCTCTCTCTTGGGTTAAGTGTACCACTTAAGTTTTATTATTACCAGTAATTTATGTATCTCATTTTTAGAAAAACTGGCTATGTATTTGTTGTGGTCCCATATTGGGGCAGAGATCTCCTAGATTCTTGGTTTAAATGGACTATTACATTTTGAAGTGAGAGCCTGTTTTAGCTTGTGCTATTTCAGGATTGTTATGATGAAACTTTAGGCATGTCATACACAACCAGACACTCAGACACACATGGATACACACACATCTTTTGTTAATGGAGATGACTAAGGAGTGGTGTATTTAGTAAATTTGACAGTAAGGGAAAACCCATGTTTGTTTTCAACTGTGCTTGTGTTTTTTCATTTTCCTCATACAATGTTAGAGTAAACCACAGTGGAAGTAAATCTGGTGTCTTTTTTTTTTTAACTTCTCTCAAAATGAGAGACTTTATTGCCTCAATAATGTTCTGTATAATTTTTGAAATTGAGTTATAGAAAAGTATTAAGTGGAAATTACCTGGTAAAAATAACCTAACCAATATAGAGTATTTATCATATTGTTAGTTTATTTAAGTTGAAAACGTTTACTTTGTGGCTACTGTGTAATAATCATCCACTGGACTCAATTATTGAGAAAGATAAAATTTACTAGTCATTCACCTTTTACTTACTATAATTTTTAGGATAAAGGCATTAAAAGTAAGCTTAAAATCTTCCATTTTTGTTCAGTAAACTCAGTGATGAGGGGAAATAGAACAACAAATTAGAGAAATCAGTTAAATTTTATTACAAAACTCCAGAACTTTCTCATCTTGCAACACTAAAACTATATACACTGAATTCTAATTCAGTAATACAGTATTTTTTTTTAAAGATTTTATTTATTTATTTGTCAGAGAGAGAGGGAGAGAGAGTGAACGAGCACAGGCAGACATAGTGGCAGGCAGAGGTGTGGCAGGCAGAGGTAGAGGGAGAAGCAGGCTCCCTGCTGAGCAAGGAACCCGATGTGGGACTCTATCCCAGGATGCTGGGATCATGACCTGAGCTGAAGGCAGCTGCTTAACCAACTGAGCCACCCAGGCATCCCTTGTAATACAGTATTTTTAATCAGTGTGTTTCTTCAGTTCATTGGCATCTTTGCTCTTTATATATGAATTATATGTAGAATTATTAATAATTTTATTTGTTCATATCTGTACCTTAAGAATTCAGATTGTTTGGAGAAAGACAACTGTCATATGATCTCCCTGATATGAGGAAGTGGAGATGCAATGTGGGGGTTTGGAGGGTGGGAAAAGAATATATGAAACAAGATGGGATCAGGAGGGAGACAAACCATAAGAGACTCTTAATCTCACAAAAAACAAACTGAGGGTTGGAGGGGGAGGGTGGGAGGGAGAGGGTGATGGGGTTATGGACATTGGGGAGGGTATGTGCTATGGTGAGTGCTGCGAAGTGTGTAAACCTGGCGATTCACAGACCTGTGCCCCTGGGACTAATAATACATTATATGTTAATTTAAAAAATTAAAAATAAAAGAATTCAGATTATATTTCAGGTGCTCTTTATAATTAAAACATTATAATAAATGTTTCTTATAGATGAAGTATATGGAAATAAAAATATATTCCCTCAGCATTTCTAGATGGAATTTAGAACAATTTTTAAAAAAGATTTATTTATTTTATTTTAAAGACAGAGCATGTGCACACATGCCACATGTGCACATAATTGGAGGGGTAGGGGGGAAAGGGATTGAGAGAATCTCAAGCTGACTGTGCGCTGAGCACTGAGCTGGACATGGGGCTCCATCTCACGACCCTAACTGAGATCATGACCTGATCCAAAATCAAGAGTTGGACACTTAACCGTTCGAGCTGCCCAGGTGCCCCATAGTAGTTCTTAAAGTTAGGTAATAGGAGCCCTCCAACTCTGTTCTTCCCCTTCATTTTATGTTGGTTATTATGCATCTTTTTGCCTCTTCATATAAACTTTAGAATCACTTTGTTGATACCCGCAAAATAACTCGCTGTGATTTTAATTGAGATTGTATTGAATTTCTAGGTCATGTTGGGAAAAATGGGCATCTTAGCAATAGTCTTCCTATACATGAACATGGAATATCTCTCCATTTATTTAGTATTCTTTGATTCCTTAAATCAGAGTTCTTTTATGTTTCTTTTTTTTCTATAGATCTTATACTTCTGATGGGGAGGGGAGGGGGCAGAGGAAAAGACAGAATCTTTTTTTAGAGTGTTTTTTGTTTTTTTTTAAGATTTTATTTGACAGATAGAAATCACAAGTATGCAGAGAGGCAGGCATACAGAGAGAGAGAGAAAGAGAAGCAGGCTTCCCGCCGAGCAGAGAGACCGATGCGGGGCTTGATCCCAGGACCCTGAGATCACGACCCGAGCTGAAGGCAGAGGCTTTAACCCACTGAGCCACCCAGGCACCCCGAAAAGAGAGAATCTTAAGCACACTCCACGCCCAATGTCTCTCCTGACACAGGGCTTGATCTCATGACCCCAGCCAGAATCATGAATTGGGGGCACTTAACTGACTGAGCCAACCAGATGTCCCAGATCTTGTACATTTTTAAAGATTAATACCTAAGTATTTCAGGGTGGAGGTTTTTGTATTAACATAAATGATACTGTATTCATAATTTCAAATTTCAACTGTTCGTTGCTGGTATATAAGAAAGCAATGAACTTTGTATATGTGTATGTATATTTTGAGGTATAGTTGTCATACAGTATTATATTAGTTTCATGTGTACATCATCATGATATGACAGTTCTACATATTACTCAGTGTTCACCATGATAAGGTAGTCACATCAGTGCTATCAACAATATTACTGGCTATA